>JAOTRN010000041.1:14445837-14459189 GCA_028566695.1 Bagroides melapterus | reverse complement strand
AGAGAGAGAGAGAGATACTCTCTTACACAAACTGAATAATGTGTGTTTAAAAAAAAAAAAAATATATATATATATATATATATATATATGTATACACACACACAAATGCAGTACCAAAGTTAGGCAAGGGTTCCAGTAGGTTTACCCTATTTCAGAGAAGTGTCCTACCTGCCTGTATTGTGTGCTGGAGGCAGGAGTCAGTATGTGGAGCAGAAGATTTAGGAAGAAAGCTTACACACACACACACACACACACAGACACACACACATACACGCACACACACACACACCACAATCCAGTGGTCAGGAGCAGTAGGCAGCCTGGTAGAACTCCCGGGGCTTGTGAATCCAAGCTGAACTTTGGAGCTGCCTCTTAACAGATGGCATCAGTGGCTAAACTCGCTGACTGGTCCTGCACAAGCACTCTGCTGTACAGAGACTGCAGCTTCGCCATCAGATTAAATCTTTTCATTGTTATGGTCAGTATCTGCTCGAAAATCGAACTCCTGGGTACCCTGATGGACTACACTGTGTTTTAGCTTATTACTACATATAAATGAAAGCCATTTACCCCTGTTAATGTTGCCAATTTTACTGATAACTGTAATTAGAGACAACTGAATTTGTGATGCCGTTAACTTCATGGACAGCCTCCTGTTTTGGGAGTAGGTGTTGTGGCTAAAAGAGGCACTCCATATTCATGTGCCCTGGAGACATTATTTCTGCCCTGAACTCTAATTGATCTGAGACGTAGTCCTGAGGGAGCGGTCTAAATCTCTTGGCCTCAGGGATAAAGCCTATTAAAACTACATGTCTATCACTATGTCAGGCCAACTGCAGGGCTGCAAATGCTCTCAGTCGTGCTTTCACAACCGGAAAAAAATTAAGAAACAATCATAAACTGACAATAAATGTTTGTGAGCTGAGTGGAAAAGGCTTCTCTGTTTTTTCCTAATGGGTGTGTTTCATTGCAATACTGGTATTTATAATGCTCTGTAAGATTCAATGTGTGATTTAGACTTCAGACAAGAAATCTAAAGGAAAAATGAAACACAGCTTTTTACTGTATAGCAGCCATTATTGTAGACAGATGTTTGCAATTCAAACTAACAGAAACTCATACTTAAGAAAACACAGAGTAGAAGTTTCTAAATGAGAAAATAAGACTTTTGCTGGTTAGTTAGTAGGCTCAAATGCTATGTGTTGGGAATTCTAAACTTTTTGAATCCATTACCCTCTACTATATACATACCTAAAGCTGGAAACATTTGTCAACTTGAGGGGAAAAAAAATAATATTAGGACCGAATAAAACACACTGCATTACAAAGAGCACAATGCCGTTTGTGAATCTACACATTGATTTGATTCTTACTAAAGGAAAAGCTTAATAGTTCATACACTGTAAATGTACAAGCTCCTGATTAATAGGTAACTTCTTCTAAAACCAAATGTAGTGATCAATTAATCAAGACCTTTATGATCAATGTAAAAGTAACAAAAAGTTTTTAAATAATGTTATTATATTTGTATTATACAGATAATACATATATATATCATATCTTCCATCATATAAAATCAAAAGATAACTTAGGATCAATTTTAGATCACTATATAGTACCACTTGCAATTATTTACATGGCCATGAATATTAATCCTAAATAAGGTCAATGAAAAACAGTACATGGCCTGACCTACATTTGATAAAGGACAGTATTATGGCTTTGCATTACAGGCCAAACAACACAACTGTGGACAGTTAAGCCTTCAAGGACTCAGACTTATTCTGCTTTAATGCCTGATTACAGAAAACATCAAAAATAGCATTTATTCATTTAGATGATGTCCACACACTTAAGAAGGTATTGTTAAATTGTGAAGATTCACACAAATGTTAATGCTGTAATATAAAACTAATTTAAAGATAATCAGTTTGGATGGAAAGTAAGTAATACTAACACATTATATGTTCAGAAGGAGTTTTCCATATTGGTTAAAATGAAATTATTAAAATGGTTTAAAATGGTGGCTCTTTTCTATTGTGTCCACTTGTCCCCTTAGACGTGAATATCACTGTTTAAAATACATGGCATGGCCTTCACAGTCAATCCATTTGAACACCTAAGGGACTAAGGGAGATTTTGGAGTGATGTATTAGACAACATTCTCTACCACCTTCCCCGAAACAAAAATAAAGGGAATATCTTTTGGTAGAGCAATGTTCCTCCCTTCAGTATAGTTATAAAGCCTTATACTGTACTATTAGGGTTTAACTCTTCTGGTGGTTGTGGTTACCCATCACCTTACTAAAACACATTATGTTGTTTTTTTTTTCTTTCCTTAATTTGTCACCCGTCTGTATATTACCATATTCCTAATTATTTTCTTCACTTCATCATTATTCAGCAACAATTAACATTCATCATGACTTGAGGCTGAATTAATCTAAACTTTGACACTGTTTTGTACTTTGTATTGTGTCTGGAGCAGCCATCAAACGCACAAAATCATTTTTGAATGTTTTAAGGCTATAATTACGAACGTCAATTATAAAACATTGGAAGCAATTTAATTTGAGCACTGATTGTTTGTGAAGCTTGATGGAAAAAATATTAAAAAATTCAGACTAATTAAACAAAACTGCGAAATACAAGGATGGAAAATGATGTTAGGAATGGGGTCTTGAGGCACAGGGAAACAGTCAACAGTCTACACATTAGTTTATTCATTGGAGTCCTGAAATTATAACACAAAAACTTGGTTTGCTTCCTAGGTTTAAACAAAAGCGGGTAATTATATAAACATGTTCGTTGAGACCGTGGCACCTTATGTTAGATCACATACCTGACAAATTACTTGTTTCACAATGCCACATGGTTAATTTGCTGGATTTGCGCAACACAAACATGGACATTCTTCAGTTCGATATCTGCTAAAACCTTGATCAAGACAAATATCAAGATTAACTTACATTACAGTGAGAATTGAGAGAAATCTAATTTCTTATTTGCCTTGAGCAGGGTTGGATCAAAGAGAACATTGAAGAGCACCAGACAGCCTATACAAGAGTGAAACATTAATTAATCACTCTAGTTCTGCAATATCTAAGCCACTGGCCAGCAGAGTGTATAAAAAATTGTGGGGTTGAGGGTAAGGAAAGCAATCACTACACGCAGTTGTGCTGTGATGGTCCTCTCTTGGCCCCTGTGGAAAGCACTGTGCAAACAGCAGAAAGTTGCTGCTTGTGAAGGGTAATGGGACATCGAATGCCAGAGGACACAGGAGGAAGTGGGTGCACAGAGAAAGATGAAGTAATCTCGGAAGCAACTAGACACACTCCACTTGGAATTTTGCCCCAAACAAGATTTAAGTGAAGTTATTCTACATGAGTATGGCAGGGATATCAATCTTCTGCTCAGAAACAGTGGCAGAAAAAAAAAACACAAGCACACAACAAAAGTTACTTGGCAGGTCTTTGTGCTTGCATCTGTAGTTGTTCTGTGATGCTCTCCATGTTCCCTTTAGAATAATACACCCTCTGTCAAACATTAAATTCTGTTACAATATCAATCTCAAGGCAAATGAGGGAAAATTAAATGCTGTATGTGAAAAAAAAGATAAATAATTAGGTTGATTCCATGTTTGGTGGCAGAAATACTGGTTCAAAAAGACACCATGCATTTAAGTTTGTAGCCAAGCATTCAAAATGTACTCTTAGGCAGCAATCTCAGATTTTCAGCATAAAATTAGCAAATACACAAAATGTGATTAACTAGGATTCATGCTAAAGGCACGAGGACATTAAGACCATTCTAACGATTTAAATTAAATGATTTAAGTAATTTACTTTGAACAGAGTTTTACTTTCAGAGTGACACCCTCAGTCACATCACTGAAAAAAGGAAAGAATAATAAAATAACTTCCTTTACTTCTTCTCAATCTCTTCAAGAGATTTGCATGATGTAACTTCCTGTTCAGCATGTGACACATAAAAATATTCTGAACATGCAATGTGCACAGGTAACAGGGTTGAGTGACTGTTGTGGGGCAATAAAAATGAACATTTTTAATAATGTATAATTGTTGGTTCATGGGAAATGATGGTTTAAACATGAGTTGTTATATAATGTGATTCCTGAGGTATTCAAATCATCAAAGTGTAGTTATAGTTGTCTGGAACAGTCATGAATTATGTTTTTAAGTGCCTTAGCTAGATTTTATTAATGTTTCTTTTATTAATGTTGATTTGATTTATGCACATATACTGTTTTTGTTTTGTTGTTCATTCATCAAAGGTATTTTAGTTGATGTAATTTATTTTCAGTTACTATAATTAAGCACTGTTAAATTCATCATTTTTACTTTCAAGTTGCCAGTAGGTAATTATATCTGCTTCTGGCTGCTCAGAATTATATTTCTAGTCTTACACAAATAATGACTACAAAGTTTTCCATTAACTGACCTCCTCACTGATGACTGGTGGAGAATGTGAATAGCCGAACCTTGCTAGGCCTACTGTGGTGAGTCGAGCCCGGGAACTCAAAAGGCATCTGCCCGAACTATTTAAAAATTCAACACCATTAAACCCATTAAGTGAGGATAACACAGAGTTTTTGTTTCAGACCTGTTGCATAAAGGATCCCCTCCCTGCTGCCTAAAGCCCTACTGAGTGAGACAGCCTTTTAACGAGGGGGAGATAATCCGGCAGAACTCCCCCACTAATGAGCTATCATCATGCAAAAATGCCAGCTTGATACACATTAATTGGATTCCCACTTTTTTTAACCAATTAATTGACCTGCATTGTCATGTTGCCTGGCTGCAGTGGGTTTCTAAGAGAGATCCCTTGTTTAGATTCAGAGACTCCAGTGGCCACAGGAGTGGTGAATAGAAGTGGGGTTTAGTGAGATCAGCTCTCTCATTAAAGGCTTATGACATTTGTTAGAGTCAATCCCTTTGTTGAGAAAACAGTTTGTGCTGCTCAGTTTAAGTCTCTACAGTGGGCCACTTGCCTGTGCTGACTTTCGTTTTTTACCTGGTCTGAAACTTGTGCACCTCAAGGCAAAGAGAAAGTATTACCAAGAGCTTATTTACCATGGCTAAATAGCAGCGACATTTCATAGAGCTGTTGATATTATATAGAGCTTTTATTTTTGAAGAGTAGAGGTGTATGTCTTAAATTACTTGGATGTACACAGAAACTGATGTTTCATCTTTCAAAGAAAAGCATTATAAAAATAAAATACCATAAAAATAAATACCATAAGAATGTTCAGAGCTAAAACAAATAATGATGGTTGCTTCAAACAGGCAAATAAAAGCAGGTAAAACTGTTTTGAGGGCTTTGGGAGGTCATAACCTCAGAAAATGATTTACATACAGTGAATGGAATGCAGTCTGTTCCCTTTAGTCAATGATCCCCTAAAAGAAACAATATTTTGAAGACAGCTCCTACTTGCCAATGTAAATTAAAGCTCATGGATTAAACATTAACTATGAAAACAAGTTCACAAAGAGCAGAATACCGGTCATTTAAATGAAATTCCCAAGATGGTAGGGAAAGCCATAAAACAATACCTGACATAAATTTTCATTATGCACTTACTGATCTAGCTTTGGCTTTTCCAGACCACAATAAGTGAACCGAGAACCACTGGACACAGTATGCTCTATCAGGACAGGCAGTTTATAAATGTGGATGTGGTGTCTCCATTAATTGGGCCAGCAGAAGTTGATGATGGTTAACTCTGAGACATTGATTTAGGGAGTATTGAACAGGTTGGGATGAACAGCAGCATTGATCTAGCCCTGATCTGCATGTAAGAAGCTGTGATCTATAATCTAGCAAGAGTCACACAGAAACAAACCAATGGCAGGTAGAGGGTAGAGGGTAGTTATTTTGATTTATTGAACAATTTAACCCAAATAAAACAGACGCAATGGCTTGGTTTAAAAAATTCTCAGCTGTCACTGAAACTATGCATTGTTTCAGTAATGATAAAATAAGGAGAAAACTGAACAAAGCAAAGACAATATAGTATATGACCTCAGACTCACTAATGCCATTGCATTGGAAAAAGACCTATGTATAACGTATCCAAATCTATTTCAATCCATCACTGTGAGTGTGGTGGTAATAGCACACATTAGTAGAAGATCATTACCTCTCGTTGTGTATTCACTTAACTATAGACAGAGGTTAGTGTGGAAGGTGTGCAAATGGAACAGCAGATGTTGTTTACTGGACTGTTGAATGAGAAAGTAAGGGCTTAAGAAGTCAATGCTATAGAAGTCAGAGGATTTATACTTTTACCTCTAGAATTTAAATTAGCCATGCCTTTTCCATTGATATGTTACAACGTTTAGACTGTATGTTAATCCATTCTGTATATTTCATGTTGCTTAACAATAACAAATAAGCATTTCCTACATCGCTGAACACTCAAGCAATTCCTCAAACAGTGTTTCTTTTCAGACCGTATGAACCTAGCTGATGATGTTAACCTGAAATTAATGAAGTCACCTTATAAACCCGTACCATGAAGAGGTCGCAGTGCCTATTAAATCAATCTCTGAATGATCGCATTTGCTTAAAGTGAGGGTCAGAGGGGAAAAGGTCAAAGCTTTAGGTCTCTTATAGTTTAATTATCACAGGTGGCTACACTGTGTTTAATTACTGCACATCTAAGTAGAGTAGGAGAGTATAAATAAAACTAAACCATGATTAGTACACTTAATTGTGGACATTTCAATTATTTACGTATTAGTGTCGCTGAGCTGTATGAAGCACAAAAAGCTGTTTGATGTTATCTACATGTAATCAAGCAGAACTTCATTAATACACATAATTAATTGAGCACAAATTGTTGCCTTCATAATGCTACCTTTAGTTTTTAGCTCTGACAGATGTGCTTGGCAGTAATTCCTGTCCAATCCTTCTTGGGGTCATGAATTAATCTACACGAACTCATGCCTGTCACAAACTAATAAACACACAACTAATTGACTTTGCATGCCCCCTCTTTCTATATACCCCCACCCTCCACCACACACACACACACACGTGCACACACACACACACACACACACACACACACACACACACACACACACACAATCCTACCTTGCCATGGATGATCAAAGAAAAACTTTGCACTAAAGTTATGTTTTACTATGTTGGGATTATCTTGCTGCCCTTACTTAGCCCTATTTTTTCTGGTTTGGCTACATAATCAGGACACACACACACACACACACACACAAAACAGCACTACATAACACCTTGCCAAACCCCTTCAAAGCTCTTGGCCTTATTTGCTGGCAGTTAATGAACAGATTAGCAGCAAGGGTTCAGCTCAGAGGAGAGTTCAGCACTAAATCCTTTAACAGGACCGACAGTCAGTGTCAGGTGGGTCCACACTTCTCCCACCATGCCTCTGAAATATGCCATGATTTGACTTGTGTCTGCATGATTGCCCCCCCCCCCCACCCTCTTCCCCTTGACCCTCAACCTCTTCTTAACCACCTGAGAAGGAGGCTTGAGGAGTTAGCAGGAGGCTTGAAGAGTTAGCATGTTTTAAGGGCTAAATTGGATACTTGTTGGCAATGTGCATTCTCTTTGTTCATATTGTCCACAACCATATTTACAAAACGGCATGGCAGGATCTTCTGAAGCACATCGTGCTGAATGGGACTCCCTCAGAAGAGTGGAGGAAACTTTCTAGAGCAGGCATACAATGAGAACTGAGGAGCTGAACGTCCAAGGGGGAGGCAGAGGGTCCGCCGTTTGCGCCTGTTTTCATTCATTTCTTTAATATTCCACAGAAGGTTCTGCTTCAGAGACATGGCCATTGTGCAGTGCTGAATGGGAGACTGAATGGGTGTCTCTGCTTTCATTAATTAGGGCTCACTGCTGTTTCCGCTTCCCAAGAGAGCACCTCATTATGATTTCCTCACATTCTTTAACACAACTTAACCCCATTCCTCAGCTTTAACACCAAAGAAGTACACAATATGCAACACGCCTCAGACTGACCTGGTTTTAAATGGCTTGCTGCTGTCATCTACTATGATCCAAGATGTTGTCTTTTCTGCTAAATAAATGCTGAAAACACAATTATTAACTCTGCTAACTCTCTAATGTCAAGAAGGACATTATATGACAATAAAGCTATATTTAATGGTCTGACACCTTGATCAAACACCGGAAATTAAACAAGGCATCATCACAAAACAAGACAGTCTCTATCAGTATCTATAGAACCAGTCTCTATCAGTATCTATAGTGTTGAATGCAGCTTAGTGTAGGTTTATGCAAAGATGCGCTAAAGAATCAATGAAAGCATTCAAGAGATAAATTCTGATTACAAGCTGATCTCACAGCAATGTATGACACAACTGAAATGACCTTGAAATAAAGAACCCACTCTATCAATTTCATCTTGTACACACAACTGCACCCAGTCCTGATTGCTGAAGAATAATGACAATTCGTAACCTTGGGATCACACAATGACACTCTGTCGAAATAGTTATTAATGTGATGGACCAAGTGTCACTTCTCCTGCAAAACCCAGTGATACAAGGCTAATACTGTTTACAAAAGGCTAAGTGTTACATTACATCCAATGGGAGAAAAATCAATAAGTGCCCTTTCTTTGCTATATCATCTTTTTGAAAATCGATGACGCACACTACAAAGACATTTTTTTGAGATGCTAGTGGGATACACTTCATTGAAAATTGAATATACAATACATAGAGAAAGGATTTTTTATTTTTTTTGCAGAGGGATGCAATGGTATGAACACATCACATGCTGGAAAAAATCGGAGAATGTACGACTGAGACTGAGTTGGAGGAAAGCTGATACAGCAAGCTTAATTTCACTCATTTAAAGAAAGCAGATAGGAAACAAAACAAATAGAGAAAATCATATGAATTTCCTGGAGCGGCTTATTTCTGTAGGTATAATAGCCTTTTTCATCATGGTACATTCTTTCACATGAGGAAAAAGGGATTTTTTTTTCCCTCCAGATAAGATTGCTTGTATGAAGGGATGGCTTTGAATGAATGAGACTATTTTGCTTAAATTTGATTAAAAATAGAAAGAAATAACTCGAGCCTAATGTACATAGAGCATAATGAAGTTCTTTGTCACCATATGAAAATCTTTTTTATTTTGTAGAAATATACTCCTCTTAAGTTTGAACTTGCTGTGCAGGAAACCTGAGATAGGCCTCGTGCAATCAATTGATTTTATACGGATTCCTCATCCAAATGTCACTTCAGACACACTGAACACTTTTTCTTGTAGCTGAGTGAAATACTGAGCGTAGACTCAGATTTATTTTTATCTCAGACAACATCATCATGTTGATAGGCTTAAGATATTTCATCACATCACCCAAGCTTCCATATACTGCTGTTTTTTGCTCTTTGCCCAGTTATAAATATGTTTTTGTTAATTTTAACATTACACTGCTTAGGTCCTGCCATCCTATTCTGATCCTATTCTGAGGTATGAGCATGGTTGGAGTGAGGGTTTCTTCTTCTCCCCCTTTACTCCTCTACTAACTGGTTTAAGAGTTGTAATTATCTCTTGCTGGGGGTGGCTGTAAATTGGATTAAAGTGGTGAGTTACAGCTGAGTGAATTACCTCCATCTCCCCACTTGGTGGGCCAGGCTTGATAAACGTGCAGAGGGAATGGATTTGGATTCATGTCTTCCACATGGAAAGAAATGAAATTTTCCAACAGAAGGAGCTGATGTGCTAGTGGTATCTGTACGCGCCATGTTTCATCTGCTCCTGCTCTTCCAGAAATGCAATTACCTCTGTTATCGGCAGCTAAATGGTCAGAGCTCGGCAAAGAAACCCACCTACCTGCCCAGGCCACCTGAGTGCGCTGTTTTACATAGCACAGTGGCATGCTCAGTAAGACGTGCTATCAGCCTACTCCAGCAGGGGATGCCTGAATTTTTTGAATTGCCTGAACGTTTTCAATTTTTATGTCAACTGATTAATTTCATTTATTTTGTTTTTACTTTACTTTACTACCTTTAGTTTAACTCATCTGGTGAGAGTACACAGAAAAGCCCAGTACATAAAGAAAAATTATGATACTAAAAGAAACTGTGAAGATTTAGTACAAAAAAAAAATAATTTACAGAATAGCACAGCAATCCTCTATTCCACAGATTCATACACCAACAGATATTTTACTTTATCAACATGTTCATACAGCTTTAATAATGTGCAACAATTAAAATAAAGTGACTTTAATTTAATTGAGATTGAATTGAATTTTGCTGATGTTTTTAGAACAGTTGTGAAACATTTGTTCAAAATCTTAATATAATGCATAATCTTGAGGGATTTCATTTAAAAGAAAGAATAGAGCGATTTAACGAGAGCACGGGGGAACTGTGAGTGACTGATAGGTCACGCCGAATGTAAAATTGTAATCCTGGAGTGAAATACTTTTCAGTCTTTAAGGACAGCATGGACTCTGGAGCGTGAAATAGTAAATCTATGTTTCTAAGTGCTGAGAACCACCTCTGCCATGACCACAAAAGTCACATTCATCTACAAGCACCTTCATTTACATGGAATTGCTTCTTGGTCTTGGTCAAATAGTACAAAAAAGTACAAAAAAAATGCAATACACATATTATATACATATACATTTTATTTTATTCGACTAAATAACAGCAGACTGCTTTCATTATGTACTTTATCTTACATTAGATGTAATACATTGTTATTAATTCAGTCAGGGAATTTCCATATAGAGAAATTTTAATATATTCAAATAGCGTATAATATATAGCATATGAATAGATTTTACTTTTTGTTATTGATGTTGGTGTTATGATGTTTTTCCATTGTGGACAATTTTTAAAATTCTATTATTATTTTATTGAAAAACAAAAATAATCATTTGAATAAAGTGCTACCTAATAACACTCCCCGCACACATAAAAGAATAAATAAATTCAAATTAAAGCATAAAACAGTAGAAGGAGGAGCAACAAATCCATAAGCCATCTTTAGTGTGCCTTTGTGTTTTTTAATTTAGCCAAAAAACGGCCAAGAGTTTCAGGTTGGTATTTCATGGTAGACTGGAAGATAAGTGCTGCTCTAGGGTATACACCTGCATCTTCAGTTTGCACTTACAGCCTTGCAAGGTCAAGAGTCTCATATACAAACCAAATGAAATAAAATTGCAATTCACCCAGGCAACAAATTAAAGAAACAAATTAATGATACAAATAACAAATAATAATAATAATAATAATAATAATAATAATAATAATAATAATAATAATAATAATAATAATAATAATTATTATTATTATTATTATTATTATTATTACTACTACTATTATTATTAATATTAATATTAATTAAGATTACACATTATATTGAGCTTTCAGCATCTCACATTATTAAATTCAATTATTATTATTATTTTGTTATTAGGTAGTAATTAATTCTCATGTTACATTTTAAGTAGACTTGTCTTATTTAAATAAAAGCATACAGTTGAAATGAACAAATAAACATCATTAATCCTTCCTATATATATTAAAGTGACAGTTGATCATCCTGTTAGCTTACTGTGGTAAGATTAATTGAAGGTATGGGATGGTCCTAGCGCTCATGGAGGTTGGGCTGCTCTTCTTTTGATGTGAGCCGGCAGTCTGGTTCCTCTCTTTTTCCTCTCAAAAACAGGGAAATATGCTAGGGAGTGTTAATTGAGGGAGATTCTTTGCCTCAGTGGGGGATGTGCTCTGTCATTCAAAGTGTTTATATAAGATACCAGTTATTTGAAGACCTCCTCAACACTAATTCATTTATTATTACCCATAAGAAATATGACCAAGGAAAAAATGTGAGTTTCTCTGAGCACCATGCCAGAGCTTATTCGTTTGTTTAAAGTAAGGTAAAGAGCACAGTAAATCAGGCAGATCCACAATTAAGTAGCAAGTTTTAATCAAACAATATGTCAATACATATTTATTACATGTTTACCAACCTTCATGTTCAGAGATTTTTTTTTGTATTAAAACTGGGATATTATCTCATCTTTATCATCTCATCAAGTAAGGATTTATTGTGGAACATCCGTGTTATTATGCATTATTGTATTTAGCATAAACCAGAGTAACAGATTTACAGTTGTTTAACAAATGGGTCAATGAAAACTTTCACTTAATGTATGTGTTCATGGCCAGAGGCATTTCATTACTCTGAAATAAAGTGGATACGGAGCAGGCTAAAATCCCTATAGGAGTCGTACACAGCCTGAAAATGAGTCTGTGTGCTCCTGCTGTTTATTAGACAGTAGTCACAGAGCTCTTTCATCTTTAATTTCCTGCTGTGTCATCTAGAGAGACAGATCAAACAGGGGACAAAGTGGCCCTCCATGCTCCCCCATTACAGATAATGACCCCCCTCCCCCTACTCTTATCTCCTCACTTCCTCTCCCTTTACCCCCCTCCTGAGGACCCTCCCGCAAGGTGAAAGGAAAAAAAAGTTGATGAAAGATAATTAAATTTCCCCTCCTGCACACAAACATTTAGGAAGGTCTGTCAATAGCAAACAGTTGGGGCTTATTTCCAGCACAAGGAAGCCAATTTGCACCCCACCTCACTTCACCTCCCATTCTCCCAAAACAACATGAAAATCTACTGACAGGCTACAAAAGAATACATGTTAGGATACAGATTGGTTCTATAGTTGTGGAAAGTAGAGATAACATGCAGAAGACATAGCTCTACAGGATGGAAAAGATAAATGAAAAGCTGACGTAATGATTAATAAATTGTAGAGAATAAATAATATCACTCCATATTCTCTCTCAGTCACCCTAAACCACTTTGTCCCAGACTGTCACATGGCTGTCCTCCCTCTGTAGTTGATTTTGATCTTGAAATGCTTGTAAATGTAATGACAACAAATTAAGGATGAAGGTGAGTGATCACAATGTGTCCAGCCCTCCGCAGCTGGCCCTTACGCATGCCTAATATAAAATGTCTTCCTGACTTATTTCAAAGATCCGACTGAACTACAGAGGGAAAGAGGATGCACTGGCTCAGAGTGCTCGAGGTCATAAGTCATGCAGGTAACAGAAAGGTCTTAAATAAATGGTTGAAATATTTTAGATTACAAAATTTATTTTATATTTTAAGTTTTCTTATATTGACCCAAAAGCCATTTTGTAAAACATTCCAAGAAATGGATTTGACAAAATGTTTATAACATTAAAATAAATCTTTATTATTATTATTATTATTATTATTATTATTATTATTATTATTATTATTATTATTATTATTATTATTATTATT
>JAOTRN010000041.1:14414500-14427625 GCA_028566695.1 Bagroides melapterus | reverse complement strand
AGAGAGAGAAGAGAGCAACCTACAGTGTGCAAGCAGTGATGCTGAAAGCTGCTGCCTATGCTTCAATATTTGACTTTGGTGATGAGAACACGTCTCAGAGAAATGATTTAATTTGTGCTGATCTGCAAGATTAGAAATGAAGCTTAAATGAAGCAACTCTTTGGTAAAATGAGGATTTAACAGAGATTATAAAACCTGAGTGCTCTACGCAATATATAGTAAAACACCACCAGTGAAGATGTGAATATCACATGCCTAACGTAACATTGAAAAGGTTTTATTCGTGCACTAAAATGATTTTACACTTAATACTTCACCCAGCTGCATTCTTAACATTCAAAGTGCACTTCAGTCAACGTAATTGACTGTGATCTGATGAAAAGCTCCACAGTTGCCGTGATAAATGAAGTCTATTTGATGATTTTGTGGAGCTGTGATTCTTCCATATCTTACTTTTTTTCCACCTATAAAGTGATCTATGTGCTGTCAAACAGCTCTGATTATAAATAACTTTGCTGTGTGCCATTGTTAACGTGGCTCATTCCTTGGCTAATTTCATAGGTTTACTTTCAGGAATGAATCTTCTTAATCAAATCCATTCACCACAACTCTGTTGAGGGGAAAATGTTTCTTTTTGCAAAACAGATTAGCTGATTATGTGCATAATCATGCAAATAAAAAATAAGAGGAAGAAGAAAAGGGAAAAAATATGGCCCATGTGACTATGCCATGAGTGTTGAGATCATTTAAAACATTTATATTAGGAAATGAGCATCTCCATCAAACAGCCATGCCCATTTACATTTTTGCAAACAAGTCAATTTGTGAATCGCCCATATCATAAATCAATGACAGCTGATTGTAGTGTTGGTACCATCCGCCGTGGTACAGAGAACCAAAGTTAATTAATTACTCGATATAGCAATATAATTATATACGTGAGTGTTATGATACAATGGAATAAAACTAGCATTAATAAAATACGTTTTTATTATGAAGTAAAATTCTTAATGAACTATAACTTTTTCCCATAGGAAGGAGAAGTTCTGTAACGGAGATCTGTTTGAATCAGTGTGTGATCTGAAAGGAGACAAAGACCTGAGATCAGTGACAAGCATCCTTTTAATATAAGAGCAAAGTAAACAGAGCAGGTGCAATGAGAGCTGGAGAACAGCACAAACAGCACTTTTGCCAGGGCTGTGTAAAGTCATTCTCAGTTGCAGTCATCACTGAGAAAGGGCTGCAGGCTTCCTCTGTCAATTCCCACTCCTTTGGGTCAAACAAACAGCTCTCCCAGAGCCAGCTCAAAGGCTAGTGTCTGAGCAGCCAAGCTGAAAATGTCTCTTGTCCTCTGCTGCTATGTATGTGTTTCATCTACCAGCTGCTTGGGCTTTGTCAGTGACAAAGAGCTGTAGTATGAGGAAGCATCATATTTATTGAGCAGATAACCCCAGTGTTCTCACAAACCTTTCATCCTTCCACAACAGAGTGGCTTTGTTACTTTTTTTTAACAATACACATTCACAAGTTGTGTTGTGGTAATAATCCGAAAGGGAGGGAAGAGGCAAGGAAAAAAGGACACATCTCCCATGCACTGTGGATCAGCGCTACATTTATTTAAAGCAATCATGTTACGTTTGCATAAAGCCTTAAACATGGATCTATTTGTAGTGTGTTAGTTTTGTTACTATTTTTTAAAAGATGTGTCATCAGAGATCAGCAGCTCTGAGTGATCTCTAACCCCTTTGAGGCATCTCTCTCTCTCTCTCTCTCTCTCTCTCTCTCTCTGTCTGTCTCTCTCACTCTCTCTCTCTCTCTCACACACACACACACACACACACACACACATTCAAATGGCCACACCGTGTAGGATTAAGAAACTGGCTTGGAAACAGAGGAGGGAACAGAAAGAGAGCACACCACATGTGGGACAAATGAGATGGAGGTATTCTTCCAAAACAATGATTCTAATAAAAAAAGGAGATTTCCGAATAAAATCATTTTCGCTAACCAAAAATGTATTAATAATCAAAATACTATTTTGTTACATGAAAAGAAACATTTTACTAAATATTACGATGTCATCATATATCAAAAGACATAAATAAAACATTTTAAAATGCCTGAAATTATCTGTGGCAGAAGAAAAAAAATGTTTAAATGTAGAAATTTGTTAATGTATAAATTCCCTGGAACAGAAATCACAGACATTACTAAAAAATTGTGATAATAAGCCCAAAAGAAAATTCAGCATAAAAATCTAATTATAATCAGCACTAAATTGGAGATGTCTTTCAGGAGCATTGGTTCTTGTATGATTTGTCAAAAGTGTTTAGGCTACATAGCTTAATAAAGAAAAGATTGAATTTAGGCTTATTTGTATGTAAAGAGTGAGAGTCCTTAGATGTCCATAAATTACATCTAATGCTCTTGATCTGAGTAATGACATGCATGAAAGGTGGAACTAGGTCCTGCCATTTACTTCACATTATCAGATTGACTCCTACATTTTCAGTGCTGACAAGTTTGATGTTGTCTGACAATTCATTTCTTCATTAAAGCCGGACGATGTGTCAGCTACGCAAACAGATTGTATTACAGGACAATACAACTTTAACAAACAAAAAATGGAAAGCTCACACATCCATTAATGACACATTATAAATCATATAATCTCTCAGGCAGGACAATGAAGGTAATTAAAAGCAGCCACAGACATATCATATGCATATTTGCAAATGCAGCACATTTCTTTCTGACTATACATTTACATAAAGTAATGGACTTCTTTAAGAATCCTTTCTAATTATTTTAACAAGTCCCATTAGTCAGAAAGCAAATGTCTTCTTTTAACTATGATCATGCCCCAAGGTTGTCAATTTCACCATTCAGTCTATAATGAATGTATTTTAAAATCTGTACTATCTAAATTTTCAATTCAAACACATTATATTATTCTCACGTGTCATTAATATAGTGAATCGAATCAAGTAAGATTACGTGATTCAAATTCATACACGGTCCATAAGATAAATGTTTATTGTCATTGTACCCTGTTTCATGTACAATCAATCATGAGGGAAAATGATTTAATAAATGATGGTTAAAGTAGTACTAAAAGACACATTTTTCTTTGTTGATGTAATTTTCATTCTAACTCTATTCAGACATCTTCAGAGGAAAGTTCTGATAAACAGAATGCAGAGTTATTGTGTATGTGTACATCCAGTCACATAAGCTGGTTTATTGCAATCTCAGCACTGGGTACTCAGACATAGTGGCTTTCCCTTTCAACACCCCTCAGGGCTTTGCATTATTTCTTTGCATCTTTTCTTTTTTTCCTTCTTTTTTTCTTGTTGGTTCTTAGTCCTTTGAGTCAGTGGCTGTGGGGTTTTTGGGGAGGGTGGATGCCACGCGCTGAGAGCCCCCCAGCTCGGAGTGCAGCATGTCCCTCAGGCTGTAGGCCTGCCTCCAGGGGCTCTCATAGAAAAAAGTGAAACCAATAGTTTATCCTCTAGCAGCAGGGCCTGCGGCACGCTCTGAGGGGGGGCATTGTAGCACATTACCAAGACAATGCTGCCATATGGGGAACAGAAGGAACTCCAACTTGCAGCCCACCAAAAGCAAGGCAAACAAGCCAGCCTCATATGCAGAGCAGCGGTCACTTAGGGTTAGCTGTTTTTAACATAACAACAGGATAGAAAAAAGGAGTCATTTTGTTGCTATTAAGTCTTATTATTCCAGGGAGTCACAAATTCATAGGGCTCCACTATATGAGTGAGGATAGGGTTAGGGGCCCAGACTGTGTAAATGACAATAGTGCTTTGGTTACTTGGGCCTTAAATCCTACCTTAAATCCTATCTGACATAGACACTTCTCTCCTTTTTATCCTCTGTGAAAATAAGCTTAAAGGTACAAAGAGGAGGAAATGAATATATAAGATGCTGTCTGATTCATTCAACGGGACACTGTTTATCTTCCTGGTTACTCTGAATGAAGTGAAAGATGTAAAAATTTAAAGTGTAGACAGAGAGCCTACTGTCTATTCAATCATTTGAATACAGTGAGCTTAACATTGCAGCTTACAACCACCACATTGCAGTTTACTTTTACTGTGTGCAAAAGCATAAATCAAACATTTCTCTATGTAATTATATAACTGTACAAATAAAAGCTTTTCATAAAACAAACATACTCATTTTGCACGTCTTCGAAGAGAACATAATCACGATCAAAAATGTTCTCTTTTTTTTTCTTTTAAACATTTTGTCTTTTATTTTTGGTAGATACTGTAAATCAACATCTTTTTTAGTTCATCAGAAAATTACAATCCCGCTCTGATAGAAAGGTAGAATGCGCACACAATGGAACTAATTAATTTGCCCTCATTTTCACACTGAACCTTATATGTGTGTCAAGACTGCTAAATAAACTAAATGTTTATAGCAGAAATCATGGAGGAAGGTTCTGTGGCTGGGAAACAGGAATTTAATCATAAGTTTCAACGTTATCAATAATCGTTGTGCCATCTGTTGGCAAATAAAAATGGACTAGCCTCATGATGGTTTGATGACACCATGGGGCCTAGCAAAAAACAGTCAAGCATACCAATCCCCGTGCCCCGTGCTCTTTAAAATACAGTCTGAATGACCTTAGTAAGTAACTTAGAAAAAAAAATAAAAAATCACATGCATTCACATAACTGCATGAAAAATATGCTCTGAAGTTGCACATGTGAATTCAAGTAAACATATGACATTATTTAATAATAAGTGTAAACACGTGACGAATAAAAGCACATTCGTTATTTATTCCTTATTAATATTAATATGTGAAAATTAAATTAATTAAACATGTTTTTAAAAAATATGTGGAAAGAATAACCTGTAAAAATAAATATTGTGGGGAAAAAAAAAATCACATGTGGAAAAAAAATTCAACAAATACAAACCACATAAAATGTCCATAGGTAAAAAAAAATGAGGAAAATAAAATGAATCTGAAATATGAAATCGTGTATTAATCATGAAAAATGTCTTAATCATACAATAAGTTTCAAGTGAAGTTTTCTGTTAAAGGCATTTTACTTGTTTGAACCTTCTCTAAAGGGCTTTGGCAGTGGTTAGTATACACAAAGTAAAGTAAAAGAGCATACTCACTGTGAAGAAGAGGATCAGTGGCGCTCATAATAATAATATTTCTAAAAAAAAAAAGAAGTATCACATAATATATTCATCTGTTCCCCTGTTTAGTATTCCTACCATCAACATACTAACAACGGCTGTTGACAAACAGCTGAACAGCGACATAAGTCTGGGTTCCCTTTCCTGGCAATTCTTACTTTTATCATTGAACGCAATGAGCCAGTCTACAATTTATGCCAGCCTGAGTGCTATGAGTGTATTCAGAACCTGGTCACACAGCCAATCTCCTACTAAGGAGCAGCGATAATGTAATAATGCCTTTCTGTTGTGCAGCCAGTAATGGAGCTGAACACCTTGCATTCATCTAACACTACCTGATCATTACTTGAACAAAATAATACATTACCACAGCGAAACAGCTCTGAGTCTGCAACTCAATCACTTAAATATACTTCTTTAAATATACTTCTTTAAACTGCATGTTTGTACAGATATTTAATATGTAGGATCAAAATATCTCTATTTTCTAATATATTTTTAGTTTATTTTTTTAGCCTACAGGTTTAATTTATGGTACATATTAATTCCATTCCAGAAAGAATTAAAAATCAAAGCTTTCTTTCTTTCTTATTTTTTTTTTTTAGTAAATTTCGTGGTTTGTTTTTTTTTTTTGCCTGTCCTAAAGCAATAATATCCAGGGTGGCAATTTGTTCCCAAAAAGACACAAATATCAGTAATGAACATGGCTATTTTTTGGAAATGATGGTAATTTGTATTTTCCCTTCTGGTTACATGACATAATTATGCATACTAATGTATTAATTGATCCATTTAACAGCAATTTGAGTTGATATTAAACCAGATTTGTGCACATGCTGAAAAGTAAGAAGGAATGTATATAGAATGTCTATAAAATTAGGAAAAAGATACGTATAAATGTTTTGTATATTATGGGAATGTGCAGGAAAATGGAAGTGCAGGAAAGGTTAACCGGTTGGCAGGTTTTTTAAAATTTTGCATTTAGACTGGATTTCCAGTTCAGGCCAGTCCAAACCAGAAGCAAGCTCCAAGTCATCCACTCCTGAGACTACAACCTGACAGAATGGTTTATTTAGTCTGTCTATTGCTCTGCATTTAACCCACATCATGCAGTATTGCAAAGAGCAAACAGTTTTTAATAACCAGAGGGTGTCAGGCTGTTCGCAAGCCAGTTGACTGCTGCAGCATAACTAAATACCAAGGAAAACAGCATGTCACTGAGACATTTGACATGGTGAAATGAGATTAGATGGAATTCATTTCTAAGTGGAGAAAATTACAGGCAGACTCCTACCCCCTGCACCCTGGCCCGGCAACGAAGCCAGTCAGGCATGAAAGCTGACATGCTCATGGAATGACCTAACCACTACAGCCACAACTATGGCTGCGTAGTAAACAGCATAGTTTCCAAAATAATTTCTAAGAGAGTGATTCAGAATTCTAGTAAGTAATGAAATGAAATGAAATATGCTCTAGAATACATTTTATTTAACATGTTGCTTCTTTATAGTGGAGTGTCGAAAAAATTATCAAATCTGATTGGTCAGAATGTGGCATCCAGAGAATAGGTTCCCTTTTAAGTCTGGTTCCTCTCATGGTTTTTCATAATATAATATCATCTAGGGAGTTTTTTTTGCCATCATTACCTCTGGCTTGCTAATTAGAGATAATACAAATTTAAGAATAAGAATTTATTTCCTGAGTTTATGTATTTCTGTATTATAATGTATTATGTATATTTATGTACATTATGTAATTTACATATTAACAATGTCACAAAGCATCTTTGCAGAAATACATAAAAAGTTAAAAGTAAAATTGAGTTGAAGGAAGCTTAATAACAGTTTGACTTTGACAGTGTTTACAATTATAATTTATTATTTATATTAATAGACTAAAACAAATGATCATTTCTATACAGTCTAACAGTTTGTCACTTGATAAATAAAGATCTCTTTCATTTCAACATTTAAATTTCACCATATCACCGATTAAGCTTATTTTCATTGCTAAATTATCTGTTTAGCAAAGAAAATAAGCTTAATCGGTGATATGGTGAAATTTAGATGTTGAAAGAGATCTTTATTTATATGTTTTTATATCATGTATTTTGGCTTTGAAAGATAAAGATAAGTTAAAAAGTTAAAAAGATAAAAAGTTAAATATAATGGAATCATAAGAGCATTAAAACACCACAGGGCATGCTGTTATCGAAAAATAATCAACTTTGTATCAAGTCACATTATATCACCTCATTGTTTATTATTTTCCTATAAAAGCACACCGCATCATATATTTTTTTTATTCCATACTTATTTTGCAGATTTAAAAAATGTTTTTCTTTTATGTTTCTTTGGAAAGCATTTCTTCCTCAGAAAACTGATCAAATCTGAGTGCTAGGAAAATGGTAAAGAGGTTAATAAGTGTACTTGGCTATGCACGTAGCTTTGTGATACAAAGACACAAATTGATTTCAGAGACAAAAGTAGATAATAAACCACAGTGTATCTAAAAAAAACACTAAATCCTTTCACTTTCTTCCCAGGGTTCTGGAAAACATGGAGTCTATCCCAGGGGACACAAGGCAGGGGACATCCTGTATGGCATGCCAACCCATCACAGGGCACAATTACTAACATTTGCACAAACTCATTCACACAATACAGACAATTTAGTGATGCCAATAAACCTACCATGGGAGGAAACTGATACACCTGGGATAAAACCCCACTAGATGGAAATAGCACGGGGAGAACATGCAAAGCCAGCACACACAGAGAAAGGGCATGAATCAAACTCCCAATCCCACAGATGCAAGCGTGAGAACTGAATACCTCTGAAGTATGAATGTAATGTGTATGAGGAGTACATGTTTTGTTACTGAGGCTTTAAAAGAATAGTAACTTTCCTGATCTCTCAAGTTCAAACAAATTATTCTAAATGAAGGATACCTGGGTTGCAGGAACATGATTTTTTTCTGGAATACCTTAACAACTTCTGAGGCTCATTGGGCTAACAGCATTAGCTTAAAGAGTTGAAGAGGAAGCCAATAAAATGCTCATGGATGTTTGCACACCAAGACTGCAGCCTGTCAATTGACTGCCCCTAAGAGGTGATCTGCCATTACTGAGCCATAGGAAACAAATGAGGCTATTTCCTCTGCCAGCTTCCCATCTGAGCTGTCAATACTAGCTCACACAGGGCAAGATGCTGAGAGAAGGTTTTTCTATCTCACTCTGGTGTGGATCTACTAATCTTTAACACAAAGAAGAGGAAAATGGCCACTGAGGCAGTTCATCCAATAATCTTTAGTTTTAAGCACATCATTCAAATGAAAACACTTGTAGAGCTTTTTACAGATCGAAGCACAAATGTTCATAACCCATGCAAAATATATGTAGGTATACACTTAATTTATAGGGCTAACTAAAAAAACTACATTACAGGCAGGAAACTACTTCAAACAGTTAACTTGAACTTAATTCAGAACTTAATTCAGAATTAGAACACACCATTTGTGAGGAATTCATTTTAGTATTTTCACATAAGTATTCACTTCTGTGTGTTTGCTAATGCTTATTTGTGCACTACAGTATGTTATAAACTGAACTATTTTTAAAAAGCATTATAAATATGTATATAATTCTATGTGAAAAAATAATAATAAATAAACAACTGCATATATAAATCAATGATCTGAACCTCCACCTCAATGCAGAGTCAGTAAAATATAATCTTAAGCGGAGCACATATTCAGATACATTTATCTGTCTAGTTGCTTCTATCTCAGATTTAAGAGGCAGAAAATGACTAAATGTCACATAATTCAAAATGTTAGCTTATGACTTCACTGCATTCAAATTGCCTCAGCATGTAATTCAAAACAGCAAACATGCTAAAGCAGCCCAATTACAGCACTGATTTATTGATTTTACAAAATGAATTGAGGTTAATTTGATGGCAGCCTCTCTGACATACATCACAGTGTCAAATTAAATACAGAAGGTCTGTTTTTCACACATATCACACATGATGATTTACCAGTAGGTATATTTTAGAGATGCTTAAAACTAAAAAAAATGGAGTAGATGCAACAAAGTAAGTGTCTCCAAATATATATCATATAATTAGTCATATAAAATAATACATTAATCACTGGGTTGCAGGAGTGTGGAAATTGCATCTGTTCATTCACATTATATGATGGGGAACAAAAACATTTGAGATAATGAATCCTTTCTTATTAGAATTTTAACCAAAGTCATATATTATTGCATATTATAATTACACAGCACAAAGGAAAC
Source organism: Bagroides melapterus (assembly GCA_028566695.1). NCBI lineage: Eukaryota > Metazoa > Chordata > Actinopteri > Siluriformes > Bagridae > Bagroides > Bagroides melapterus. The sequence goes on along the minus strand of JAOTRN010000041.1, from coordinate 14,418,137 downwards.
CTGAGAAAAAAGTTTGTGAGCAAGTGTTTCACCACATAGAAAAGCTTGTGATTCTGACATATGTTCAGGTGAATTGAGTCCTCAGGCTCCAATCTGCTTTTTCCAGATCTCAAAGACAAATTGAGGGGGCTAGCAAACTCATTAAAAGAGTCTAAATAACTGGCATATGCATGGCTATTATTAGGCAAGTAACAGCAGACATCCCATTTTCAAAGTTAAATTATCAAGTATAACCTTAATTGTTTAGATACGTTGTTTAGTGGATAGCATCAAAAAGAGGAAGTAAAAGATAATACAACAGATGGCTTAGTCTCATGACTTGTATTAGCACCTCTGAAGCTTAATGAAGTGCTAATTGCTTTTTTTTTTATTTTTTTTATAATATATACGTGCAGTATCAAAATTCCAGCAGTAATGCAAAGACATTAGTGTAGTGAAGACAGGTAAACACACATGGCATTCAATGTCACTGCTAAGTACCATGAAAAACAAACTGGAGGACACACAAAGAGCAGTCACACAGCGTAACACGTAAACAAAAAATCTGAGTACACTCTGGCCAATAGTCTGAGGATAAAGAGGTGGAAGATTGCAGGAAAAGAGCTCCAGCAGGCTAGGTTTTTAACCTCATGTCAGTATCAAAAAAGCCTCTTAACGGTTTTATGAGTAAATGTGCTGGAAGGTTTTCTTTTACTCTCTTAAAGACAAGCTGAAGACCTGCTTTACAACTTTTTTTTTGTAGAATAGGGTTTGTTTACAAGCTGATAGATAAGTGAATCTAAAGAGATCAACCCTGTACAATCAAGGGTTTGACATCAGCTCAAATAATCCTGTAAATATTTTAAATGATTAAGTACTGAACTATCAGTAGCTACTAAACTACCTCAAATTGCACTAGGAACCTTTCAGCATGTTATCATGAGGTTGAATCATTTATAAAATGTTACTGTTGATATTTCTATCACCATTCTCTTAACCACTGACAAATACTAGTTTATTAAATTAAGTGTTTTTAAGGTCAATATACTTTCCTAATAGCTTGTCCCTTTTTATCCTCCTGGGTTTAGCTCTACCTTTATTCCCCTCATTCTATAATTAGGACTTGTGCTCAAGTATGTCATAGCCAATATGCTCAGCCTGTAATGTTTTTCAAATTTCAGTGTAGACCGAGCAAGTAATGGTTTGCATGCTTAAAATTCATTTCCATAAGTAAGTGCAATTTCCATACAGTTTGTCGCTGTTTAATGAAGTGAAATCTTGTTTGTATTCCTCCCCAACCCACAAAACAAGGCACCGAAGCAGAAGTATCAGAATTAAAACAAATTTAAGTTAAAGCCTCTGCTATCTTCAAGTGAACACGACTTTCCCATTCAAATTACACACAAGCAAATTTCGCAAATTTCAATCCTTATTTAACCTGCTTCAATTAATCTTGTTTTAATAATTATTCTATTATCAGAAATATCATAGAAGTATTTACTACTTTTAATAGCAGCACATGCAAAATGAAAATGGCTAACATTTATTTATCCTGGCTGTTCTCGTGTCTTGTTGGTGCCATTAGAACAGCTCGCTGCATCCCATTCGCTGCCATTATCTCAGCTATCAGCGGAGCCCAACAAGATTCCAGCAGGGCCATAAATACTTCCCTCAGACCACATACAGCTTCCACATCATCTCCCAGGCACAGCTTAATGACAGGGAAAAACACAATGGGTTTTCACTTTCTCTTTACACCTCCTTCGCCAGAATTTCACACTGATGGCAAAAAAAATAGAGAGAGCAAAACATGAAGTTACATGTAGTTAAAAAGGTACATTAAACTGTCATTTCCAAAATCTCAAACATGATTGATGGACGTAATCATAGTCTTCTAATGCAGCATCTATGTTTTTTATCAGCACAACAGTAGGCCTACCGAGATCATAAACACGCTCAGGAACTGCGATGGAGAAATTTTAGTATAAACAGCACAGAGGTAGGTCTACAAGAAAGGACATTTAGATGGCAAGTGCAACGTCTTTGTATCTGTTGATGTGGGTGCTCGATCATCATGGTTAATGAATCTGAGAAAATGATTTTGATGTGTTCATCAAATGAGTCAATTAGACACCATTACAATGAGCTTTCCAAATAAACAAACCTATTCTCTCTAAACAAGGTCATTGACGGCCTCATTAGACCACTGGGAGACTGCATTATACATAGACTTAGATATCAGATCCAACCACAGGGAGCAGCTCCAGAGAGCCACTGGTGTAAGATGATGTGAAATGGACGGTCAATAGCAGGACAATGTTAAACACGGACTTCTGTGTACAGCAAACAGGCAACAATCTGACACTTGACATTGCAGAATTTGCCCTGTAGAAAGCTATGACTTCAGAGTGTAACGTATAATGTGTCAGTAACTGGACCTGGCTATTGCTCTTTTTTAAAAAAAGAGTTACATTTAAGCATAAAAGAGTTATCCAGGTTTAATTGCTTATACATAATATTTCGAGAACTGCAAGCAAACATTTGCAATAATATTATTATCACCGATGACTGGAATATGACCAAGTCTGGCATAAATCACTTTATTACAATTATAATAGTATGTTTATGTGTCTAGGAACTGAATGAATTACTGCATTTCGCCTGTGTAAATCCTTCATTACAAAGATCAGAATTAATGTTTTTTGTTTACTAGCATTTCCACTGCATCACCCAATGCAGCCAGCATTTGATGCTCTATTAAGTGGACTAACAAACCAGAGTGTGTGCTGCAAATACACTGATCAATCACAGATATATCCAGTCAGCACTTTACTAACATTATGACAAATCATTGGATTTAGGCAAACCAGGTGCTCACAGCTACACAGCATACACTGTGTACAACCACATGAAAAATATATGGCAACCACAGCATGTAGACCAAGCTAAGAGACAATTTCACACAGATAAAAGACAGCAGACTACCTATAACTCCTGTTTCTATAAGATGTGTGTGTGGGTGAGGGGCTTGTATTTATTGATTTATGGGGACCAAATGTCCCTATAATAGCAAGGAAATATATGACATTATAGCTGTTTGCCGTGAGGAGCTTTATTTAAAAAAAAAATGCTAGTATACAGTAGGTGTATGTGTAGCTGTTAGCTTCAGCAATACACAAATCAGTTCAGTGACTTGATTGAAATGCATGTCTGTATGTGTGCACATGTATATGCATGAAAGTGACTCAGTGCTAAGTCTGAGCTTGTCACTCAAGCATCATGGCAGCTTGATGTCATGTGTCTGTTTGGTTAACGCTTGAGAAGCGTATCTATTGTTTCCGAATAAGATGCACTCAGGTGTTGAGTGTTGAACACGTTAAGATCACAAAACTTCTTTTTCCCTGACCCAAAGACCCTGACATCGAGGACAAAGTGTGTGCCTCATTGCCTATGTTCCTAATCAATGTTTACACCCATTGGTGTGGCAACGGCTGTGCAAGGGTACGCATAAATCACCAGTTGACGGCGCTGTGTCAGTGAAAAGCATCAAGAGATCTGGCTGCTCTCTTTTTTCCCTCTCTCACTCCTTTTTTACTGCTTATCTATTTCATTTGCAGACTATCTCCCTTCCTCCCTCTCCCTCTTCCTCTCTCTCTCT
>JAOTRN010000041.1:14378465-14394313 GCA_028566695.1 Bagroides melapterus | reverse complement strand
TTTCAGTAAGGCCCTGGGCCTTTATTGCATTAGTGAGGTCAGGCACAGATGTTAATGTAGAAGGCATGAGGCTCAGTGAAAAGTGAGAAGTGCCGTTGAGGTCAGGGCTCTCGAGTGCAGCCACTAGAGTTATTCCACACAAACTATGGCTTCCTGGACCTCACTCTATGCACAGGTGTACAGTCATCCTGGAAAATGTTTGGGCCCCATAATTCCAGTGAAAGGAATTTGTAAAATTACAGCATATTAAAATTTTGTGGCAACAGTTTGGAGAACAGCCATGTATGATGGTCGTGTGTTCACAAACGTTTGGAAATATATTGTATATTGTAGCTCACTAAGTACACACATACAGTGATAGACAGTGGTTTTGTGATTGATTAGCTAATGTTTCAAGTGGTTACCAAATAAAGATTAGACTTTGACTTTACAAATGCTAGGCATGAATTTTACTTCCAGCTGTAGTGAAAGTTTAGCCTATGCACAGGTGGTACAATAATCTTACATTTTTGCACAGAAAGATATTACTAATTTTACAATCTTTCATGCAGGTGTAAGCCCCAAGGCATTATACATGGCCTGTGAAGAGAATAAATAACAGAGAATTCTGTTGCCCTGTTGGTAATTAAACAGAAACGTACACCTAGTATGCAGTCCGTAGACGAGCCTCTCTATAGTTCTGTTCTTGTTTCGCACTGAATAATATAATTTATGGTGGACTGGGAGAAATAGAAGAGGTGAACACTGAATCAGTTGGAAATGCTCACAGTAACAAAATCAAATCTCAAATATTGAAACTCTTTTCTATTGTTTACAGCAATATTAAATTAAATTAAATTAAATTTTTAGATTTAATTAAGCTAGCATAATGATTATTTCATCAAACTAAAATTTCAAATAAAGTGTGTAATAATTCAAACTGCCATTTTATTTTAAATGCCATACAATAAACATTATACATTTTCACAAATATATATTTTAGTTTAAATATACAAGCTATTAAGAGGAAAGTATGCACTGGTGAAAATACTGATAAAAGAAAGCAAAATTAAGATAAGATTCCAAGTAGGTGTTTGGTCATTGGAATCAAATTTTATTCTTAAACTCACAAAGTGAAGACATAAAGCCTGAGCCTGATTTTTATATGTGAGCTTTTAATTTCTTTAATTTCTTTAAATAAAAATTTTGAATTGAAATGTGTGTAAGTGTGCAGCTTCCAGGTTGGGGGTGAGGTGAAGTGAGCTGTGTCAGTTTCCTTTGACTGGTTCCTAGTGGTCAGTGGTCCAAATCCAAGAGACTAGATTGAATTTATTGGTACTGGGGCAAAGGTAACAAATACATGCAATATAAAGAGGGAAATGGTGTTATTCTTCCTAGATGGAATATGTGGCCACCCTGAAAGGCAATCAGATGGAATAGATTGATATTGTAAATAACATCTTTAGATCATCCCATCTAAGTGGATATCAGTGCCATTGCAGGGTAATAATAATGGTAATAATTCTAATTTATACAGTGTCTGATTGCTACATAGTTCCACATTAATTGCCAAATAATAAATAATCAGCACATATACAACAAGACGTGATGGAATTCAGAGATTGAGATGTGTATAGTGTGTTAAAGGATGCATAGGTTTTGAGCCATGTGGTTAATCTCAATGTCCTTATAGACCTTAACAAGCTATCCTGTTTACTGTTATATTTATGATCCTCACAGACTTTCAGCACATATATGTAGGTATAAATGTCTTCTTCTGTTGTGACAGTGCCATGGAGGACAGTTAAAATTGTAGCTGAGGAAAAGCCACTCTCTGTGACAATGCAATGCAGCCAGACCCCCTCTAAGCCTTAAGGCATAGCTACGCTAAACAAAAGCCAACAAGGAAATGAAACACCAAGTATCCGTAGCAACTCACTATCTCCACGGAAACTTTCCTACCTCATCACTAATGCAGAAAGAAAAAAAAATGCCAGCGTATTTGTTGGATATTCAGATACGAATTAAAGCTTATATTAAAGCTATAATGGATGATGTAGGTTGATGTTGATGTAATATTTACTGTTGATATTTATTGAACCATTTGCTTTAAATTAAGTATTTTGAACTGGATCTGTGTATCTCTAAATTATTTGTAGACGTACCTGTGAGCAAAGACCTCTCGTCATTTTTGGGCCATGAACACAGCCTAATAACTTAATCACTTAACTGAAGTCAGAAATGCTGCTTATGCAAAACCTATGCACACCTAACACTGCTTTTGCTGACAACAAACATAACTATTTAAATATTAATAAGTGTTAATAGATTTGCAATTTACATTTGTCTATGACCTCGAGGCATGAATCAGTGACATTTGAAATAATTGTTGTTATACTGATAATCTCCAAGGGAAAATAAGCCAAACCAAGGCTTGGAGCAAATGACTTTGTCAGCCTCCACGTATTTGTGCCCTGATTGCCAAAAGGAGTGCCTTAGGGTAGCCATTAGGCTCTGGACCATAAAGGAGTCAAATGCAGCACTATTGCTAAAAAGTTAGCATGTAATGTAGCAACTTATCACCCAAGTGCTCCCTGTGGAGAAATACAGGGAACAAAGCATTATGGGAAAATGAATAACACAAGCACACACCCACCTTAGGCAAAAAGCATCTCATCCCTAAGAGTTATTCTGCCAAGCTAAAAGGATCATACAGTAATGGATAGGCAATGTCAGTGGCAGAAGACGAAATTTCGCTTGTTTGATACATATAGTAATGATATTGTACAGAGAAACTGAAAACTGTGTCATTTATATATTTTTTTTATATACTGTCTCTGTCCTTTCCAGAAATATGATCTCCAAATTGGCAAGTGATATTAATCACGGCAAGAACAGTAATGTGGAAGCTGATCCTCGATGGTTCAAATGTGATTTGAAAGCATTTTCTCATTTTATACCCTTGTGAAAGCAAGAAAGTAAAGATGAAAAACAGGTCAGAATTAATTAAATGACACTAATACAGCATGGAATAGAGGACATGAGGTCAGAACAGTTTGTAAGGTCTGCTAGACAAATGGTGCAAGTCCCTGTGGGGAAGAGATTATGATGGGCTTGGTGTCAGTCAAAGAGCACAGCACAATAAGCCTCCTAAACAGAGGATTGTGCACCCCAAGGCAGTGTCGCCTCTGCCACAGCCTTTCTGCCACAGCCACCCTCTAACAGAAGGACCAATGAAATCTGAAAAAAAAAATGCATGGCCTAGCCTCAGATCTGTCGCAGCCCACCACTATTGTTGGCAAACCTCAAAAAGTGCAAGAAGAAGGATGAGGCTAGAGGATATTTAGGAGAAAGGGTAATTATGGAAGGGGCTGGTTTGTGCATGGGGGGAGTGTGTTAAATAGATCTTTTACTGTTGTCCACTTAGAAATGGAAAGGACCTAAAACTTCCTTTGCCATCTGTTTCCATGGAGAGTAAGAGAGGAAGCGGGCTGTAGGTTTACAAACTGCAGATTGAGTGGTAAGAGAAAGAGCATTTGAGGAGATTATGCAAAAAAGATTCTGAGTAAAAATGGGTGGAGCAGTGACTCAGACAAAGGCTAAAGAGGATACTGTGTTTAAATGGGAGAGAGAGAGAGAGAGAGAGAGAGAGAGAGAGAAGAAAGAAAGGAAGAAAGAAAGAAAGATGAGGATGAAATGCCATAAGTGAAACAAGAGAAAGAAAAAGGGAAGACTTTTTCCATCCTGGCAGACATTTTTTCTGCCTCCTCAAACAGATGCTGAGGCAGATGGTGGCGAATTAACTGAAAATGAGAGAAGGAGGAATGAGAAAGCTCATGACTGGTCCAGAGAGGCAAGACATTAAAAAATAAGAATTAAAGTGTGTGCATGTGAGTGTGTATGTGTGTGTGCCATAAGTGATCGTATATACTTTCGCAAGTCAGTGGGTATATGTGTGTGTATGAGAGAGTAGGAGGTGGGCTTGTCCTGTTAAAATAGTAGCTCAGCTGGGAAAGAGAAAGAGGATGGGTGGAGAAGCTGTGCTCAAAGCTAGAGTGTGCAATAATAATCAGAAGCGTGAAATTACAAGTGTGATATTTGTGGGACCCCAGGGTGTGGTGTGGGGTCTCGCCTGGAGCTTGCCCGGCCTCCCATCACCATCACGTGTCATTCTAGTCCACTATCAATAATCAGTAGAGTGATTCACCTGCACCATCATTTCCTGGGTCATACAAGTATCACTGTCTAGCACCAGTGATGAAGCTTTTTAGTTTTACAAAAAAAAACCAGACTATTATATATAAATAGGCATAATTTATTAAACAATTGTCACATGAATATTCAAAGAAACAATATATACAAACATACCTCACTGTCCACTTTATTAGGAACACCTGTACATTGATGCAGTTATCTAATCAGCCACTCATGTGGCAGCAGCTGAATGCAAGTAATCATGCAGATACAAGTAAAAAGATTCAGATAATGTTCACATCAAACATCAGAATGAAGAAAAAATGTGAAATCTCTGTGACTGATCATGGCATGGATATTGGTACCAGAAAGGCAGGTTTGAGTATTTTTTAAACTGCTTATCACCTGGGATTAAGTCACTAGAGTTTACAGAAAGAAAACAATGAAAATAAAAATAAAAATTAAAAACATTGAGCAAATAATAGTCCTTTGGGTGGAAACACTTTGTCGATAAGAGATGTTAGAGGATAATGGCCAGATTGCTTCGAGTTGCCAGGAAGAATATAATAACTCATACAATCACTCTTTAAAACAGGGGTGAGCAGAAAACCACCACAATGACCTCCACTCAGCCAGGAACAGGAATGTGAGGCTGTGAGCATTTCTAGTCTTCAACTAAACATGCAAGACTCAGTGCATGAAAGTGAGAGTGCTGTGTGTGAGCGTAAAGCTGCTTGAGATTGCTCAGGTCTCAGTGGGGCCCATATTTCCCCTCTAAACTGCTTAATGACAGAGTGGAAAGCGTTTGTTTTGCTCTTCTCTGACAGCATGAAGAGTGAAAATAATCAGATCCTGGCCTGTGTGTTCATACTTATTCTGAGATACAGAGTATTAAAAAAGTATGTGAATCTGTGGTTAATTTTAAGACGATGGTTTTAAAATAGAGTTCCTCAATATTTGCAGATTATTGGAGAGATGTGAAGGTGAGTGAAATGAGTCTGTAGATGCTTTGATAGCTGATTTGATAGCTGTTGGGCTGATGAGATATAAAGCTATAATGCCATATTCTGCATTAAAAGATAATAAGACTCTGTCATTTGGCTTTGATGTTTCAGGTCCCACACAAAGACTCCCTCCAGTTTGGAAATACCAGGAGACTCATTGGGGACCTGCTGATTAAGTGCATATTATAACAACCATCTTATCAGACCCACAATGCATTCCTGGAGGCTGGCGATTTTCTCTGGGATTAATGCCAGTCGGGCACTTTCTCTGTGGATGTGCTGTCATCTCAGGGGTCTGAATGACTGCCACCCGCTCTCGTAATCACTTCATGAGCTCATTCCCCTCAGACTGTCACCACCATTTTGCTGATGGAGGCATCTTTCACATAGACGCGGCATGGAGCGCTGGGGAAAGAGATACTAAATGAAGGGCATTAGGCTGCAAAAGCTGGACATGCTAACCCTGCTGGACCCATAGTCATATCTGTGTCTGCTCATGACGCAGGTGAGAAAAAGGGAAGAGAAAAATCTTTTAGATGCATAAAATGAATAAAACCAAGCAATAATCATCACAGCTATGAGAGTAACATGGACAAAAGAGAACAAGAGGGAAGCATTCAAATTCAAAGGGCTGAACAGAGTTATAGCACATAGACAGCAGAATACTCTTTGTCTTTGCACATGAAAACAGCCTAAGCAGTGTTACAATTCCAGCACATGCCAGGAAAAAAAACTGCTGTTTTTACATTTCCGTATCTTTTTTTGCCCATAAGGAATATGGATAAGAAATGGAATATTTAGGCCTATTGTCTGATTTATTTCTTTTATTATCCACAAATATCAGGCAGGCAGTTTAAAGGATAGCTTGCCTCATTCCAGGCCCTCTCACTGGGGGCCTGACAGCCTATCAACTCTTCGTGCATAAACAGCTCAGGATTGTCTGAGCATTCCAATATGTTCTACTTTAAGATTTCAGCATGTAGAATCTCTAAGTAGAGACCTGGGAAGCCAAATTGTTCCTTGAGGGAACAATGAATGTCACTATTTCTGACAGCAAATTTAATTGTTAAATGTCTAAAAAAGGGGAACAAAACATCAGTAATTTTAGAATAATCAATTAACTTCTACATCTTATTACATGTATGTGATGCTGTCTTTATGTTTGCAATATCTGTTGGGACAGTATAATGGGACAGTCTGTATCCCTCATGGTTGTTTATGCTGATGGCACAGAGGGGCCCATAAGCTGTAAGTAATTGACCATTAATGAACTAAAAACCACTGCCCACTGAGGAATCCCCAAAAGGGCCCCTGAGAGAGCATGAGGCAATGAAGGGGTGTGGCTCCAAACCATTAATGTTGTCCTGGGACTACAATGAGATTTTAAATAGCCAATTAATAAGAGACATCCCAGTGTTATGCAAATGACATGACTGTTAGATGATGAGTTCACGAGTAAAGGAAAAAAAAAGATGTATTCTTAATATGATTAAGTGATCCTTTACAAATGATCTAATCATCTGATTTTCTACACCAATTTGAACATCACAAAGAAACAACTATGGGCAAAACAGTGTCAGATTTTTCCTCCATTTTTATAATGGCTACATTGTGAAATGTATTTTATCATATATTGCTTGCAATCCAAATAGCATGTGTGTGTCCTTGAAGGCCAAATAATAAACGGTTCATCATCGGTGGCCAAATGGAAAGACAAATTTATGATCACTGATCTCCTTCATCATTACCACAAAGTACTCAGTAAAATTTCATCATAACTTTCAGGGAAATAAATAAATTTGGCTCTGTGACCTTGAAAAAAATGGCTGGGGCAATGATGATGGTATCTCTATATTTCTATCACCTCGGTCACTCATGTCTTATTCGCCCCTTGTTTCCAAACACACCCCAGCTAAAGATAGTTATTCCACCTTGAAGTGCTCCCTACACTGCCCCCAGAGAGAGCAGGTCTCCGTGCCGAAGCACTCAGCACTGTCCAATCTTGGGCTCTGGCAGAAGAAGGAAAATGACAGCATAGGAATATGTAGTGAGCTTCACTTTAAATCAAGATAAAAGACAGAAATGGAAAATAATAGGGCGAACAAACCCCTGGACAGCTAGGTCCTCTAATGGAAACACATGGCTGAAGGCTGAGGTGTTGTCAGCAGCCTGCACCGTGACATTCCTTTTTGATAATCTGGCCTGCCATAAAATTAGAATAGCAAATACCTCCTGACAAAGATGCATGTTCCCCCTCTATTGTGCCATCATAAAAAACTCTGCTGGTGACTCCAAACGCCACAAACTTCAATTTAAATTTACAGCGCTGAGAAAGGAGAAGTGATATGCACTCAAAAATTTTAATAACCTATTAAGTTACGACTTCAATTTCATTTTATGAATATTTTCCTTGGGGAGCCCAGCTATCACCAGAGAAAGATAGAAATTTAAAAAAGATAAATAGTGCCATTAATCTACAACATTTCTCTTCCATTATCCTTGAAAATGAGGAGTTATTTTTGCTCAGATCTTCATGTAATTAGCTTCTTTCACTTGATTCACAAGCCAGAAAATGACCATGTTCAGAAAATTAAAAATTTGTCATTAAGTGGAATTTAACATAATACCATTTATCTTTATATATTCCCCAGCTGCCAAGCAGCAGCCTTGGAAGTTGATCAGACATCAGTGGCTGAAGCTTACATGGAACAACAGAGCAGCTCAAAACAAAGAGCGGCTCCAGATTAGCTGTACATGCTCCTGCAGTCGAGTAAGATTTATGAGGATATTCGCAGAGAAATCCGTACACTATTAGCAAACAAATGTGTGTGGAACAATGTGCTAGATATATATTCTTGATACCAGTGCACTAAGAACAGCATTGCATAGGGCCTTTTAATATTTGAGGACTTAAGAAACCTTAAGAAATGTTATGAAATTACAGATAAATTTAAACAGTCTTGTGCCTCAGGCCAAACTGTAAATAACAAAATATCAGGGAAATATTTATTTGTATTATATGTGGAGTATAATAATCTATGGTTTGAAAAAAAGATCATGGGATAATGATGGCTTGATGAAAATATCAAACATTTAATGATTCAAATAAAGTGTTTTGTAGTGTATTATGAATCTTCCAAATGAAAGCTAATGTATGGAAGTTTTTAAAATCTAGTTATTGTTTGTCTCTTGGGCATTAAACACAAATTTGGTAGGAATATGACTATGGTGCTCACAGCAGGCTGCTCCATAATATCTAATGGGTCATCAAAGGGAATTGTTGGTGGAGAGCGACCATTTACTCAAATAGTTATGGTAAACCCCATGAGGTGTCACATGACTCATTACCACCAAGTACTTTGCTTAGTTATCGCACTCATACAGCTATTAGAAATGCAGGTTAAAATAGACTGACTCTTAGCAATCTTTTCTTTCTATTCAAAGCCTGGTGTTAATACTGATTGTAACGAACTGATGCAATTCACATCATCATAACCATAAAATGGACTGGTAGTATATCTATAAATATCCTCATTGTTCGACAGGTCAATTGGTGCCATTTCATTCCATGAAATTGTGATTTATGTTTGTCAGCCAATACAGATTACACCATAAATACTGAAAATCTTGATGTAAAGGAAGAAGTGAAGTTAATCTTCATTCAATCTGCCTGTTTATCTGGGGGAAAACGAGCCTTGACTGGTGTTCAGTGAGAGTCCTCAGCGCTTATTCTAAATACAAATGAGCAGCAGAAATACTCTAGTACTTCAGGCCTGTTTTATTACCACTGTGGCACCTACGTGAGCGCTCCCCCTGAGGAAGGAAGCCTGGGTGTTCCACTGTAAAGCCTTTACAGCAAAGTGTTTTACACAAGCTCGTGTCACCCATGCCTGACTTGCTGAAAATTGCATAAAGGACCTAAAACAGTGGGACATTACTAGTAGATTTAAAGCTAATAAATTCATTTCATAATAATATGTGCAGCCACGCTGGTAATCAATCATGATGCAGAGTGCGCATTCTCCTGATGTGGGATTGAGCCACTGACCCCAATCAGCCCACGTGGCAAATATTTAGAATTACAGTGGGGAGTTGATTAATTTCACACATGCCCTGTTTGAATGGAAAGGAAAATGTGCAGGCTAAAATGGAGATTTAGCTGCACTACCCTGATGTGGGCCACTGATACAGATTTAGTGTGGGTGGACTTGTTCAAAACTGAGGTAGGAAGGCTCTCTGTCATAATTCAGGGAGCAATTTTCACGTGTTGTTTCTCAACATGTGGAGCAAACCCCATTATGTTCTTAGAAGAAATTCTATGAAATTCTATGACCTTTCTCTACTTTTGTAGCTAATTTAATCTGTGAAAATATACAATAATATGTCTGAGTATCTGATAGCTTTCATTTCTCATTGTGAATTTCAGAACATCAACTATTTTATTACTATGGCATTATTACAAATAATTTTATTACTTTTAAACTATAAACATTTATATGTATTATGAAATACAACAAACCTTTAAAACCTAACTTTTTTTGTAACAACTAACATCAAGACATGATGCTCCCTTCAGCTCCACCTACTTTCCAAGACTCCAGAATGATTGAGATGAATGGAACATCCAACGTTTGGTCCTATTTACATTTGGCTGCAGAAAATTCATTTTGTTTTTTTATCACAGCTGCTGACCTTTTCAGGACCTATTCAAGAAATACTGGAATATAAATCCCAAAATAAATCACAACAGTAAAAAACAATCAATTTGCTATAGCTAATAATTTCTTCCATAGTTTAAACTGTTATTTGTAGCTTTCTACACGTATTCAATTTATTCACATTCTAAATGTTTAGAAATGATTCTCAGATTCCAAACAATTATATTTCGATACTTATATCCAGATTTCCACAACTTTTAATTAGCCTGTTTAAGAAATATTACTGTACACACAAATATATCTACACACATCTACAAAACAACAGTGTGCCGCTTACATGCTACTCACATCGATTCAGCTCCCGGGGGCCCAAACCAATTTCTCTTGTTCTCAGCGCGTCTCCATGCCTGAACCTGCAACAGCCATCAAACCCATTAATCCATCCACCGAAGATGACTATGACTGATTTGGCCGCCAAACAATCAATTTGTATCTCTCTCACTCCCCCACTCACTCCCTTTCCTTTGTGGATGAACCAAATATCATGAAAAAGTGTCAGCGGTAACAGTTTCACAACAGTGAGGTAATAGAGTAATAAGGCAATCAACACTTGACCTTGGAAGACAACTAATTCGTCTGTCCATCTATCTTAATTATTTCACTTTTCAAAGCAGCCGGAAAGAGAAACTGTACGTCATTCATCCTTCTGGGGCAAGCCCACATTTTCACAGTTGTTGGCTTTGTTGTCTACTGTTTTATGGACCACTCTGAAGGAATGGAACATGCATAGAAAGAGACTGGCTCTCCAGATTAATTTTTAAGTACAAATTGTAACATGATCATAAGCATACACAGTTGCTTTGCAACTACGTCAAAAAGCATTTTTACAATTTAATATTATAAAATCCAAAATTGAAGAAAATATAGACTCTGGTGCTAAACAAGGAAATACCACAATATCATCTAACAACACCTCAACGAGCCAGTAGATTCTCAGAAGCAATTCCGCTGTGGCTCGTCAGGCTTCTGTCACTGGAAGAACATGAGGCCCAAAATCCTGCCTGAATAGTGCGGAGCAGAAGGTAGGGTCGGCCATGTCTGGGAAAAGCAGCAGAGGAACATTTGTCAAGAGAGAGTGACAAAAAAAGGAGGGGGGTTGTGCTCCATGCTATTCAGAGACAATTTGTAAGCACGGCTGTTGAAGTCAGGCCAAAGACTGGCGAACAGCTGGAGCCCCACCATGATTGATAAACGTGGGCCCCAAGAACTTCATTTCGATGTGAATGAAGACAAAAGCTCGACAATGTTCAGCGAGTGTGTAATGTTAGCGTCATTAAGTGGCAACTCTGGACATGCCCCGGTCCTCAGATGGGTTAGTGGGGGATGCCATGAGGGAGGTCAAGACCCATGCTAATTACCATTTTACGACAAAAAGGTCTATGTAGCTTAGCAATTATTGATTTATCTCTCAGAGAGGATCATTATAGAGTAGATAGAGTGGAAGGCTGGATTTATCTGTTGTTCAAATTGCAGTAGAGAGGTGAGTTTTTGACTAAAGAAGCACCATTGGCTTCATTCACTTCTCTGTGGAGCATGTGCCAGGGAAGCATATGTAAGATCATGTGGTAAAGTTTAATGCTTAGTACTTTAGATCTACTAACATGTTCAGCATTGCTGTGGAACCAGCAGTGTCTTGCTTCTTACTATGAGCTCTGTTTTTATCTTTCTGCTTATGGGTTAAGAAATAACTTAATGTTAAGAAATACCTAAATGTGTGTGAATGTGTGTATGATATGCTGTGATGGACTGAAGTCTCAGTCAATTCTTCACAGACATTATTCCAGGGCCATCTCTGGATCCATGATGACCTCAGCCAGGAGGTCACACCTTTACTGAAGATGAATGAACAAATGAACAAATGAATTAGTGTATGAATGAATTAAAAATGTAATTCAATCAGTCATTAATTTTTATGATTCAGTCATTGAGTTCAGTAAAACCAAAGTATCAAATCCTTGTGATATCTGGAAAGGAAGGATACAGTTATGTGCATAATAGAATGTCACCCATGTTTAGCAGTCAAACTGCTCTGGGAGGAATTGGGAGAGATAAATTGGGAGAGATAGAGTCAAACTAGCTCCACAAATCTCCGAAAACCAGGAAAACTCCCCGCTATTGTTTTTTCTTCGATTTTTTTCTTCGATTTTTTTAATATTGTCCCAAAGACAGTCTCTCAAAACACTCTTTGTTTTCTTGCATTGATTCAACAAAGTGTTGTGACCATAAAGGGATGTACATGGTCAGCAACAATACACATATATACTATGTCATTCATATGCCTGATTGGTATTAAGGGGCCCAAAGAGTCCCGAGAAAACATTATCTACTCTATTACACAACCACCTGCCGGAACTCTTTATACAAGGCTATAAAGGTTATCAAGGTTACTGGATTCTTGCTTTTGATGACAACTACTTACTCTACCATCTACATATTGCAGCAGAATTTAATGTAACCTAGAATGTAATGTAATGTTTATTGAATCTTCAACTGTCTAGTTTGGTAGTCAGTGTAGACTCTAGGCCTTAGACAGTGTAGATTCCTGTTGCTGGCCAGCAAGACTGGAACCCAAAGTAGTCTTCTATTGTTGTAGGCCACCTGTAGCAAGTTTCAGCATCTCATGTTGTCTCTTAAACACTGATTTATGAAGTGGTTATATGAGTTAATGTAGCTTTCCTCTTAGCTCAAACTTGTCTGGCCAAGTCAGTTTGTGCCTGTTGATCTGCTAGTCACTGGATTTTTTTTTATTGTGTTTTTTTTTTTTTTTTGCATAGTTCTGTGAAAAGTCTAGATTCCATTGTGTACAAACATCCCATGATATACTGAAATTATCAGTCCACTCCACCTGACACCATCAACAATGCCATGGTCAAAGTCACTGAGATTGCGTTCCTCCCCATTGTAATCTATTATGTGAACAACAAATGAAGTTCGTGAACTATATTTGCATGATTTTATGCATTCAGTGCTGAAACACGATTGGATAATTGAATGAACAAGCAGGTGTAGTGGTTTTCCTAATAAAGTGGCCAGCGATTGTACATTCAATGTAATTAATTATGGTTAATCTATAATGTGTTATGTTTTACAAACCAACAAGGTCAGTTATTAATAACTTTTGTAAAAGACAGGTGTCCAAAAACTTCTCAGTGTATGATTTTCATCTTTTCTGTGTTTAAATGCTGAAGAGCAGGACATCAATAGAGGTGTCACCTGGTTTATTGACAAAGAGACAAACCTCGTTGGCCCATTGCCTCTGTGTCAAAGCCATTTGCCTATTTTGTGACCCATGGAGAACCAGGTCACTGAAGCATTTTCTCATTGTTGATATTATTGACAGTATTTACTTGCTAAGGGATACCTACTATATCATTTATTTTAGTTCAAAAATCCACACAATTAATCAAAACACAATGAATATTAAAACCATAATATATGCCTTTTCACTTCAGTCAAATTCAGAGTAGCCCTGTCCAATACAATGGTAATAGAAATGTTACAAACTGGATGTCTGATTCACAAAAACCTCTTTAGCTCAGTCATATATTTAAAGCTTAAACAAAAACAATAAAATAAGCTAGGAAATAACTATAACTGCCAAAAACACAAAAACATCAAATTCAGTCTGAAAGCAGCAAAAGCCGGATACATCTATCCATGACCTATTAAAATGCTGGGAACATCAAGGACCCATGGAGCAAATGGAAAAGTTTTCAGTCACTAAGTAAAATTTATAGCAGTGTCTGGAGTCTGTAAAAATTGAGGATTGTTCTATTTTAATTCTGCAACTCAATTTCAGACATCCTTACTGCGACAAAGTGGATAGCTAGGCCATCCATCCAGCAATACTTGGGCGAATTTTAGCTGCCATGGTTCACAATGAATGAGTGAATACTGATGAACATGAAAGATCTACGGGGGCAATCTCTTTCCCCTCTTTGGCAGAGCAGGGGAGGAGAAGCCGCCACTACAATCCCAAGGGAGGAGTGCACCTCTCTCAATATTCAGAATATTCGGGATGAAGTTCAGAGAGAGATATCAATCTCACTTTGAAGTGCTGGGTCTTCATTTGTTTGTGAGAGATGTGAGGTGTTCACCAGATGACTGTGCCAATTCTTCAAAAGCCACTTACAGTAGCTATACACCCCACAGCATCTGCCTTTGTTGCCTAGGCTCATAGGTTCTTCTCAAGCCAAGTAGAAAGGCTGTGATTGAACCTGTGCTCCTATTTTGTGTGTCAGTTTGTCATCAAAACATGTTCTGGCTTTCCACCATAACTGTTTTAGTCAATTTATGGCTCTGCTTGGAATGTAATTATTAGACACTACTTAATAACATACTTGTAAAATAACTTAGTTGATGCAAAATTCAAGAGTACAGCAAAAATCAACACCTTCTGTTCATCATTATGATCGCTATTACGTCCTTTAGCTTGATTAATAATAATCAACGCCCCATTTCTCACATATGTAAATATCACTGATGTATGAAATATAAAATTTTTTTTTTTACATTGCCTTAGTGTTTAGACAATGTCTGTCAATCAGGACTTGGCACAAATTCACAAAAGTACACTGCAAAAATGTCCTTTTTAACAACTGAAGTCTTATTGAGCATTAACTTTGTGAAATATATTTTATTATGAGACATGCTCTTTAAAATAATCTCATAATAAGAACTATTAGATCAAGATATTTTCACTTGTTAAGATTTTTTTTTTAGTTTTAGTGCATGACAACTGAGAGCAGATAAAAGCATATGTTGTGCTAAAGATGTTAAAAAGCTTTTTGTGTATGTTGCATCTCTGTTGCGCAGTGAGTCCTGAGCATCCTGAATAGGACAAAAAATGACATAATGTACCAAATAATTACTCATGTTCCACATAATATGCCGTTCCATTGACTTTCTGCATTTTCTGCTGTTCTACCCTGCGCAGAAACCCACTAGCCTTCACAGACACACATCTGTCAGTTTACTTCTTATTTTCTGACACTTTTCTCCACAATGGGTTTTCTTATAGTGACATTACATGCACGTGGGTAAGGACCCTTGCTGCGGTTTTAGCAGGGCAATGGCCCGTACCAACCTCTCTGTGAGTTTGTTTATAAGGGGAGTTCTCACAGCCACTCGGTTGAGCCTGGTTTACCAACGCTATTGATTGCAGGTGATGTGCTGGATAAAGTCCATCTGACCTCTAAGAGGACTTAAATACATCATTGTCCAGGAGAAGAACCTCAGGAGACCTGTTGACCACAGTTTCTCTCTCTCTCGCTCTCTCTCTTTCACTCTCAAACACACACATAACCAAACAAGACATTATATTGTTGTAGGCATTGAACATGTTTTTCCAGATATCATTGCTTTTATACTGTATATTTATGTATAGTTTTATTGTATATTTATATTACTATTCATATGAATTAGCTGTATAGACACACATAGCTGCTGAGATCTGAAGGTGGTTATAACACACTCAGCTTGCTGCTGCTAATGCACCAGACACTTTACTGCACCAAACACTTTACACTAGGACTGTGTTATTATTAAAGCTCAAGAAGGATAATCATTACTGGTTATTAGTATAACTTGTTTTTTTGTTGTTTTTTTTATCTCAGACAATCATGGTTGCACTGTTGCACTACTGTTTGCACCAAGATCCAGCTCCCACTTCACAAACATTCCATTGTATATATTGTTATATTTATTATAATTTAATGCAATTATCTTGTGTTTATTCTTTTGATTATTCTTACATTTCTTATTGCTTTCTGAGAGCTACCAAACAAATTTCATTGTATCTTTACAATGACAATAAAGTCTCTAATTCTCTTTATATATTCATATTAATAAATATTTATATAATGTAATAATATTAATATACTATTAAATCAAATAAAAAAAAAACAATCAATAAAATTTTATATTCACACACACACACACACACACACACACA
>JAOTRN010000041.1:14343277-14362402 GCA_028566695.1 Bagroides melapterus | reverse complement strand
ACTTTTAATTGTTAAAGGTGAGTTCGTATGTTTGCTATTTTTATTTGTACAGTAGGTGGAAGAGATATTTTTATTAAATAAATAAATAAATAAATAAATAAATAAACAGAAAAAGGCGGAAATACCAGCCACGGGCGTTTTACGCATGAATATTAATCTCGCCGCGAAACTAGCAGAAGCGTTAACCACTCGCTACTTATTCACTTTTTGCTCATTAAAACATAAAGGGCTAGAGAAAAAGTATCCCGAGTGAACTGGGAAAAAAGTAGAAGTGTGTGGAAAGGCCTTGCTGCGAGCGCTAGTGCTGAACTTTGGTTAGGAGGCACTGTTCCAGAGAGGCGGCCAGCAGCATTACACTTTAATGAGCTGCACAGAGAGCATGGACCGAGCCGCACTGGATACTGCCGAGGAAAAATGTATGAGTGCAAGAGAGACTGAAAAAAATAATAATTTCATGCACCGTGCCCTCTTAAAAGGGGCGATTTGAACTGTTCTTCACCCGGATGTGGTAAACTCTAAATTTGCATTACTGAATGACATCAAAGCAGAACCATTTGTTTTGTTTGTTTTAAAGTCGGTTAACCAAATGTAATTAAATCTATCCATTATATTAGTATATGACTATACTACTGTATTAGTTCAAATTGATGGTTTTATTTTCCTGTTAACAAAATGTGATATATCCAGTTTAAAGGAAATAAATTGTAAAGAAGATTGCAAATAATTACCACTGAACAAAAGTTTGATATCAGCCTTAATTCTGCAGAGTGCAAACTAGTTGATCCTAGCTTTATTCAAATGAAATATTCATGTCTAATACTTCTACACATGCAATCCTTATGCAAAGGATTTCTGTTAGCGCTAATATTAATGTCAGGTTAAAAACTTCATGCCTTTCAAACAGGTGTCACTGTAGTGTGTCAGCAAGCATGTTTGTCTCCAGAGTCAGGACATGACAGTTAACCCTCATGTTTTGAGTGGTTAGGTAGTTGACCTCTGCTCTGTTGACATTAGAAGATGGTCGAGCTTTAAGCACAATTTCTCTGCATTAATTATTAAAGATTAGACACATACTGGATGGACGCAGTGTCTACCCTGCAACCTTGACGCACCAGCACATGCCCCTAATCCTGTGTCTTTCAGTTGTATTGATTTATATTTTCATATTTCTACAGGGAATTTTAAGCACCCTAGAATGTCATTAATTCACTACCTCAGATTGCATATTCAATAGTAGGAACATAGATTCCAAATAAAGGCCTTGAATTTATATAGCTTTTTGAAGTATTGAGGTCAAATCATTGTTATGGTCAGATGTTAAAATTCAAATAAACTATAGACAGATGTTTTTCTTGTTTTTATAATGCTTGTGGATTTTGTCATGCTTGACAAAGGTAGACCACTGGTTAAGGCATCTTGAACAAATATAGGAGAAGATAAATTATGCAACTCACATAAATAAGAACTAAAAAAATTCCACTCATGGCAAAATTATGTCTGCGGGAATAATAGCCTCAGCACATAAACATAAAATATGGCATTATGTATCAGATGAATTTGTTTTAGACTGAATTTCCTATAAAATTAAATCTCATATAATATCTGATTGCAAATCCCTGTATATATTTAGGGTTATACTGTGAAACCAAATAATATAAATGTGTATGCAACACTGGATGGCAGCTCCTTCTCTCAAAAGTGTGTGGCCCAGATTAAAGGCGTCAAATGTTGCAGTAGGCTTTTGTGAGGCAATGAGACACTATTGCTTTCCTGTCACATATAATTTATAGCCTACCATTTGCATCTATTCCCATCTACTATTAATTCACAACTTTTCTTTTTATCTCAAAGTCCCAATCAATAATGCCTCATCGGCACTGCAATCCTAGAAATTTGTGAATAATGTGGGAAAGTCTGATCGGGCAAGTCAGTAATGTCAAGCTACAAGGAATCGTGACTTCTTTAAAAGACTGGTTAAGTGATGAAGGGAGGATGACAGACTGAGGAACATAGATAGAGAGAGAAAGAGAGTGGGAGACAGATAGAGACAGTGAGACATTATTGAAGTTGAGGCCAGGTCAAGGCAGTGAAGCCCATCATTGAGGTGAATTGATGTGATTTCATGCTTTGTTTGCAAGATCATTCAGACCAAAGTGCAATGAAGACCTTCCCCCATATCACACCTTTGAGCTAGCGGGACTTTATCATATTTCTAAAACTGGGATCCTGTTTGATTGAATCTAGTCTCTCTAGGGTAGCTCCTACTCATCCTTAAATTATGACTTCATGACTTGCCCAAATGCCTTCAGACTGGTTGTTTGTGACAGAATCAGCTTTCTTTACAGGAAGCCAACACAGAAATTTTATCGGGTTGATCCTGATTGATAACAGTCTTTGTATGAATATGAGATGTGATGAGCAGCACAATCATTACATTTGCTAGAATTTTAAGCAGATTTTATTTACTTTAATAGGATAATAAGGACCAAAGTTCAGCAGCCCTTCCATCCATCTCCAGACGGGACAGGAACTACCCTCACCTCAGCAGGACACACTATAGGTAATAAAGATCTTTAGATTTTAAAATATTTGAGGAAGCATTTGTTTTGTTAAAAATTGTCCTTTTGATAAAAAAAAGGTCTCCTAGTGTTAACCTTTATCCTGTGCATTTTCCAGTGCCTAGCACAGCTTCCCCACCCGTATCAAGTGCGTCGAATGACCCGGTGGGCTCCTACTCCATCAACGGCATCCTCGGAATCCCTCGCTCCAACGGCGAAAAGAGAAAACGTGATGATGGTAAGAGCCTGGATTATATTCGATTGCTTCTACTAAAACGGAAAAACTTTTTTATTTATTTATTTATTTTTTGCTATGACTGCCTTCAATTTCAAATAAAATATGCGCGAAATAAAGAAGGTCATCATTTGATAGCACTGTAAAAAGCAGGCAGTAAAATTGCCGATTGGACTGTGTCATTTAGCTGTTTGTGGAACCGAAGACCTTTTGCTACGTGAATGATGCAGCTTGTAAGCACCACCGAGTGCAAGTAGTGTGTTGAGGAAACAACACATTTACGTGCACTCATAACATTTTAACCGAATTAGTTGAAAGCAGTCACTATAATAAAGCAATACTGTATATGCATTTTGCTAATAGGATTTCTAAGAATAACAATGAACAAAAATGTTTTTCACTTAAGCCCCATATCAGGATGTCCGTATTCGATGCTTAAAATGGACAACTGTAGTCAAACTACAGTCAACAAAACCAGTTATACAAATAAGGAACATGACCTGTACTAACATTTTCTCTCCTTTGAAAATGAGAGGGCACACACTGCCTAAGGCCTAATGGCTCATCGGCTCTATAAAAAAAAAGCTTTTGAAGGCTAGTGAATAAAGATCAGTGTGGTTCTGCGCCAAACAAGCACACAGAAGCAGGAGTAGTTTGAAGGAGGGAGGGGGGGAGTGGTTGGAAATGATCTCTTAAAACATTTATCAAAGCAGGCCTACTTGCTTCTTTTATGTTTCCATCTCTTTAGTTCTCTGGAGTGGCAACCACTTGGATGGGAGGAAAATAGGATATTGTAAGTTCTGTTAGCCCACCTTTTCTTTGCTTGCTCAATCATGGGCCACTCGACTCTGCTCAAGTGGCCATGTGAGGGTGTGTGTATGTGTGTCTCAGCTGAAGACAGAGCACAGTTATGTCTAATGATATCTTTATGGAGAGCAGTTGGGATCGTATATAAAGTCTGTGAAAACATGTCTGTAACAAATCACATTTGCTGCAGGGTTTGCTGAAGCTGTAGTGAGTTTTTTCTCCACTGCTGCAAGGTTGGATTGAGAGTGACTAGATCATCATATGAATGTTCAAATTGCAAGTGGTCATAGTTTGATTACATATTTCTTCATTTTACTGTCAAATAGAGGCGTTTTTTTTTTTTTTTTTTTTTTGCCAACTTATAGTTTTCTTTGCTTTAATACTATATTCTACTCAATACTTAGCATCCTAATAAGTACAACTAAAATAACAAGATGTAAGGTAAATAATAACAGCAAGATTCATATCATATATTTTTTGGATTACTGTATTTGAGACTATTTATTGTGTTTTGATACGTCACACTGAACACATGTTATGGTGAGCCTTTAATATAGACCTCCTAGCTGTATTTCTTTTTATTCTGTGCCAATTGTCCAGAAAGCTGTGAGTTATTTAAACTTAGCCCTTATTTCACACAGGGACATCAGGGAGGCTGCTCGACAGTCTGCGCTCGGTTTCAATTTCATAGCAGCACAGCAGCCTTGGGCTACCTGAGCCATATTTGGCTGAGTGCCGCAAGTCTCGCCTTCATTAGATGATGACATAACTGAAAATATGTTAATCTGATTTTTGGAGGACGGGGGTAGAACAGCACGTTTTATGAAGCCCAAATGTAATAGGAACAAAAAGTGGCTGATTTTGCAGAAAAAGTTTGCGCTTCGGGTTTTCTTTTAATAGTGCTGAAATTATGGTCATTTTACTGAGCATCAGGCCATTGCACTTGTTTTCAGATATAGACACCAGTTTGCACTGCCCTTAAAAAAGCCCCCATTACAAGGGGATTGTGGAGATAATGTAGTGTGACATACTTTATGTACACCAGGTTTTCTTAAGGGGAATTTCAGGGACATAGGTGTCATAAGAGCCATTAATCTGCCATTTTCATGTGTTATTGCAAATTAGAAGTAGCATGTTAGACTCGCTAGCTATGGGTGATGTTAAGCATGGTGCAGAAGGGAAAAGGAGGGAAGGTGGGGGTAACTCACTAGATTAGCTCCTTGGTGGCAATAGTTCCTTGCACGTTGAACATAGTGACATTTAAGAGAATTTGCAATTCTGCCGAGAAAAGCTATTAATTCACAAATTAACATCCCAGTTTCTCTATCACGGATGCACAAGCTATTGAAAAGACAAAAGGAATAGCCTAAAGGGGAAGAGGGAGAGAGCTGCAGCTCTATCTTTGTAAAGATTGGTTTATATGTCTGCAAGCAGTGATACCAATTACACCAGCACACTGAGAATGCGCCTCAACCATATTGCTGCCTATGCAGGCCCCTCAATCCGTTGCTAAATTTATTTGTGTATCTCATTATGGAAAATAGAATGCCTGTCGTGCCAAATGCATTAATGGCAAAAGGGGGGAATTAAGCCTTTTCAGGCTTTTCACTCATTCATTAATACCTCTATACCAGATATGACAAATGTTAATTACTAGCATGTAGTGTTCAGGAATGTATTGATATTATTATATGTTTCACCCACCCAAAGAAGTGGTTAGTTGATTATGACCTTGTTATGGCAGATACGGAGGTTGTTATGACCCAAGCTGCCCCTCAGTCTTTTTTCTCAATATAAAACCAGACTGGTAAACACAAGGTGGTTAGGGAGTTTAAATGTTTGATGCTCCTTGTAATAAATTACCAAACAAAAAAAAAAACAGTAGTGAAGTTGATGTGGGAGTGGACAAGCATGTGGGCCTGTGAGAGAGAAATTAAAGTTGGGTGATTTAAAAGGCAAAGCAGTTTATTTATGTGACAAGATAAAGAGATTACATCCACAAAGCCAATGCCATCATGGTTAAAGCATGCGAAAGCTTCAGCACTTCTCTTTGTAGCTCGTTTGTTCATTTGACAAGGACTGCTTTGAGAGTGAACGGCCCCAGCACACCTCAAATCCCCATGCTAAAATAGTTTGTCCTGCAGCTAGAATTCTTTAGCCTGTGCTTCTATTTCATGGCTTGTAAGATTCTATTGTGTCCATATAGATTCTACTCTAAAAAAGGAATAGAAATGAAATACATCCAAACCAAGAAATGGATTGGCCTCTGTCTAGATCGAAAAAGAACATCCCACCGATCTCATCCCGATGATGGCCCCTGTATGAAAGAGAAAGCCCAGATTTGAGCGAGGCTGTAGAGCGTAACCATGAGAGAAGAAGGTGTCAGGGCTCCTTATCAAAGGACACAAAAGGTCTATGCCCTGCTCTGCTGATACATCTGCATTCAAGCAGACCGGCTCTGTCGTCTGCTGCCGGCCTGATCACAAAATGACACCTCACAAATCTGCAGCATGGAAACATCTAAGGACAGCCTGGTTCGCTTGAAGAGGAATCATGTCAGAGAAAAGTCAATTATGGGCACTGATGCTGAGAATTAATGGTGCGCTGCATTACTCAGGTTTTAAAAGGAGCAAGAGTGGGGGAAAGAGAGCAAGAGGGAGAGTGAGTGAGAGGTTAAGAGAGAGGAAGATGCGTTTATTAATTGTGTTCCAGAACGTTGCGTCACATGAATCTGATCTGCTAAATGATGGCCTGGGTGTGAGTACAGTAGATGTGTGATATGGGTGACAGGAGCAACCCGCTCTGACAATAAGGGGGAGGAGGGGTACACAGAGAGAGAGAGAGAGAGAGAGAGAGAGAGAGAAGACTCTCATTCCTCAGCCCACTGCCAGCCTGCTCAGCACAGCTAAATTGAATTAATAAAGCTTTTAAACATGCCGCAACATAACAGGAAATTAACAGCCCCGCTTGTGCTGCTGCTGCCACCACCAGCACCTGCAGCAGCAGCAGCAGCAGCATCTCTCACTCTCTCTCTCTTTCTCTCTTTCTTGTCTCTTATGATACAGTTATTTGCCGTGCAGCCTTTCCGCTTCAAGGCCTTCATAAATAGGGGATTTTTTTTCTCAAACTAAGTACAGCTGACATGGAAGGTGTGTGTGCCCCTTTGCTCAATTCCTTTCTTCTTCCCCTTCTCCTCCTCCCTGGCATTATGTGCTTTTAGGTTTGTTCCCTCTAAAATTGATTTTTTTTTATGTGCAGGATATGTTTTGTTCAAACAGTTACAGTTTTGCAGGAATCAGACCGATCTGAATCTGCACCCATTATTTTGTCGCTTAACATAGTGATCGTAATGAACAAATCAGCCATGTCAACCCTGCTTGAAATAGAAAATGAACACGAAGCAAAACCGGGCAAATGATATTGTCTGTAATTCCAGGCCAAGTGCAAACATACTTTATTTACTTTCAAAAAAGTCTCTCCCTCTCTGTCTGTCTCAGGCATGATGTTATCTGATGTGAGTAGCAAATGAAAGCAGAAGGCATAATATCCCTCTGTTTACAGGATGTCACACTTGCCCTGGCTGCTCCATCTATCCATTTACCTACAAAAAAAGGCAAATATTTTGAGCCACTCCTGTAATTGGTAGCGTTAAAATATTTTTTTTATAATTATATATATACACACTATATATTGTAATTTTATTATAAAATTCACAACAGGCCAACTCTAAAATAAAAAATATTTCATCATAGATCATTTTTTAATGTTAGATTCTGAGACAAAATTTAAGATGTTTGTCATTTTTTTCTAGCGTAAGGAAAACCTAGATCTTTATACTCTAATTTTATCTGAATGAGGCCCTGAGGAGGAGGAAGCCCAAGAGAGTAGTGTTTTATGGACTCTGGTTATCTGATCTGACAGAGCTACAGTCCCATAGCACCAGAGTGCTAATGTAAGACCATGTCAAAACAAAAAAAAGAAGTGTCCAAATGTGATCAATGTGGAACAACCACAGGGTAATCAGCAAACAACTGACACAGGGAAACAAGACAATTCTTCATCGTGTGACTGTCTCCCTTGCAGTTCCTTAGAGGTCAAAATTTGTACCCATTATTATATACTTCATTCTTTATATGTTAAGGCAGAAGGAGAACACTGAATCAATAACATGTAAGAACACAAATCGCTGACGTAACCTTGGTGTAGCTCAGATCTCCTCTAAATATTGTAATGTAGAGCAACCCAGCCCCCCACAGCTCAAGCAGCAGTAATGTCCCCTGTGTCCAGCAGAAAAGCTGCACGTTTTGGGCTTTTGAGTATGGGAAGCATGCTTTACCACAGTGAATGACACACGCTTGCTTATTGATCGCAGTTTGCACTTAGCCTAGCTGATAGAAAGTAATTAATGACTCTATTTTCTTCTGTACCAAAGAGAACAATTGAGTTTTATACAGCAACAACACACAGCCATATGAAAAGGCCCCCAAGGGAGAGGTCTATAAGAAATGCTTGACCTCAAATATGGAATGATTCAAATAATGGCAGGAAAAAAGCAATATGGAAACCATACATGCCACAAGAGGGATTAATAGGAGGGAAAAATATATTGCCTCATTCTAGAAGCTACTTCACACAAAAAATCTCTCTCTCTCTCTCTCTCTCTCTCTCTCACACACACACACACACACACACACACACAAGAGAGCTCTCTATCACAGCTCTCTATGGATCCATTTCTCTCTGAAAGTCAGGTTCATCCTATGGCTTCAGTCATTGAAAAAAGGTCAAGCTGCCGGGTAGAATGGCAATAACACCTCTGAAATGGTACTATCAGTGGAACATGATTGATCAATTGAATTCCATAGCACAGAAAAATGTGGGATTAAGTAGAGTATTATACGCACAATGAGTTGAGGCATGATGTTCATTTCAAGTTCATTTCGCCTCCCTCTTGCCACCAGATCAGGCAATCAATAGGAGCCTTGCATATCATATATCACCACACTCACGCCGTGGAGAGAACATAATCTGCTGCAAATTTAGAATGACAGATTTGTAAGGGAGCTAAAGTCAGGGTCTGGGAGCTTGGGTGGCTACTGGCATGGGAGGCAGATTAGCTGGAGATTTTCAGGAGCAAAACAAAGTGGTGGGAAAGCCAGTAAGGTGCTTTTAGTAAGGTGATAAGGTCAGAAGCCAAAGGGAAACTGCTCATTTGTTTATAGACAGTGTATCTGAAAGAAATGCATAAGCTAGAAGTCAAGCAGTGTAATTGTATTCAGGCTGTAGCTGGCCTCCCATTTTTTCCAGGGAAAAGCAATCTGAAAGTGAAAGCAGCATTACATTCTAAAGGAAATTGTGCCTTTAAATAATAGCACTCCATTTCCACCCGTCGTCGAATGAGAACAGTTCCCCTCCACCCGCTTATTGCTACAGCTCATACTAAAACACTTGGTCTTTCCAACATGTTTTCACTGAAGGTAATCCATCAATTACTGTAGACCTACCACATGATGATGGTGCTGATGCTGGACCAAGAAGGGGAGGTGAAGGTGGAAGAGAAGAACAACTCTATCTTTCTCTCCTCCCATTTTTCCTTTCCCTCTCCTTCAATCTTAGACTCTCGTTCCCCTCTTCCCCTCCTCCCTCATGCTGCCTTTCCACAGCTATTAGGATCTGTTTGAGGCCAGTGCTGACTGAATTTGAACTGATATACACCAATCATTCATCCCCACTCTCACTACTGGTGCTGAGAGAGGCACTATCCTGAGCTGTGAGGAAGGGGGAAGGGGTTGGGAGCCTGCTCCGAGGAGAAATAGGGCCATAATGACTCCTACTAGCATGTGGCCTTGTCTCTCTCTTCTCTCATAGATGGCTCAGATGGCTCTGGCCCAAACAGTGATTCTCAGGGTAGTGTGGAGAGTTTACGAAAGCACCTGAGGGCTGATGCCTTCACTCAGCAGCAGCTGGAGGCTCTGGACCGAGTGTTTGAGCGGCCATCGTACCCCGACGTCTTCCCAACATCTGAGCACATCAAGCCAGAGCAGGTCAGTAACAGCACAGCTAACTGGTAAATGTCTACAAGCAAGTTATTTTTCATATATAATGGCATGACATTACAATACAATGCCAATTCTATATTAGTTCATAATCTATCCTATTTACACGATCTGTCAATAAAATATTAGTGAAAGTGTCCAAAAGTGAATGCAAAAATGCAATTTTCATTTTAGAAATGATACTGTAGTCAGAATGAATATTCATCAAATACCTAGATATAAATAACAGATCTGATCCTGATATGTTAGTAACTTGAAGCAAATGTTTTATTGAATCGTGTGCTGATACAGAGAATCAAAATAGTGCATTGATAATTCTATCTGATTTGTGAACTGGAATAAAAAATTATTAAACCGAATTAGACGTAACCACACAACTGCCCACTTCCAATAAAACTAGCCCTCGTAATTCCACGGCAAGTAAATTGCCAACAATCCTACAGCTCTCTTGTTCACAGCAGAAGCCTACAAATACAAAAATGTATACTTATCACATTAATTTAATATTCAATTTTCATTTGCTCACCTTAAAAATAATAAATACCAAAAACTAATTTACTAAAAATATTAACATTTTAAATACATTATATTATATAACTTTGGTGCCTCAAATATTTTTTATAAAAGCTTATGGCTGAAATGTGTTTGAAAAACATTAATAGTGTCATTAATACATACATTTATTTCTAAATCACAATTTTTTTTTACATTTAAAATAAGTAGATTTTACTTCAAATTATATTCTTCCCAAATAAAGTAGTTATTCGGAAATAGCTTTGGACTTCAGAGTAAATCTCCCAGTTAAATTTGTTTAACATTTTTATTGGTCACTGCATCTCATCTAATCTCAAGTATTATTTCAATATTAGAATATAGGAAAAATGAAAAAAGCACTTCTACGAGATGCAAATTTTGACAAATATTTTCCTTGAAATGTATTATTTAAAATGAATGAATTAATGAAGAAATGTATTAATTAATTATTACAGTATCTCAATTGTAATTTCAGTAAATATGAAGCTCATATGAATTTTATAAGCCTTAGTTCATCACATACAGCCAAAAACACAGTTTATGCCTTGCTGAAATAATACAAGGGTCAGATCCTTTTATATCTTTTTATAAACAGCCCTCTTAGACTTAACCTTTATTTACTTACAACAGACTATTAAACAACTATTAATTTTTCCCTTGAAACTAGAAGTGGATGCATATAAAGCAAATGCTGTGGCCTTAATTGAGTTCATTTTAATTTCTCTCCAATCGTGGTGAATTACACTGGTGATAAATCAGGGGGACAGCCCTCACCCAGAGTACTGGGTCTAATTTGCAGCTAATTACAAAACTGATTTCTATTGGAAGATCAATACCAAAACGAATTGAAAATGACTTGCAGTCTTAAAGAGAACCCGAAAAGATATAAAAAATAGTAAAGAAAGAGGTTAAGTGTGAGCAAAAAACAGACCAGAAAAATCCCTTTTAATTCAGTAAAACATTAATCAGACCACATGCCCTTTTATTGGTTTCTTTTTGGCCTTCTTTTTAACTCCTGAAAGGGTGAAGCTATTAGCCAATGTCTGGGGTCTGAGGCAAGGCATTAAAAAGCCATTTTGGAAATGCTGAAGTCAATGGATTCACCCCTCCTACACTTCTGCCAGCCATTTGGTCATCCTTTTCAGATGGCTCTTCAGTTGCCCCACGCCCAACCTGCTCCTATCTGCATGATAAAATGGCCGTTGTGCATCTGAGGCCAGGCCGAATAGAGAGGAACATCCGCCACTGGCCCAGTGAACAGTTGTATCAGACAATTAGAGTTTATCTGGGATAGAGACAGACAAGGCTAGGGTCACAGCATTCCCCTTTGGGACACAGTCCCATTGAGATGCACAGATGCACAACCACATTCACACACACAGACACACACATGCACAAACACACACCCAGAACACAAGATGAACACAGGAGCCGGAAGTCTCATTTCATTGTGAGGGAGGTTTGATAAAAGCATTGTAATGTAAAGGTGCTGATAAAGAGAGTTTTTATAGATGTTTACTGGTGATGTGGCTAATATTATCATGTCATTGCCAACCTAAATACCTGGGCCTTCCCTAAAAATTACTGCCCTGAATAAAAAAGTTAAAATAATAACATTGTTTCAGGATCGATGTAATGATCAAACAATGTATATGCAAATCTCATGTACAGATTATTGGCTCCAAAAACACAATTCAGCAACTGAGGAATACATTTACTGTGTCCTCAAAATTATACAAATCTTTTTAATTGCTCTCGCTTACACGTTTATGTGTCATCGTTTCTTATTCCAAAGACAACAATTACAAACGGTTGGTTGTGGCTCTGAAAATGGGGCCACATGTTGGTAATCTAACAAAGCTCTTCCCTTGGCTGGTCATGGGGATGGTTGCAGTCAAGCACAAAGAGGCAGCTGACAGCCCTGCCTTTCAAGCTTCTCCAAATCCTACTCTCAGCCCTGTTCAAAAACCTAATGTATGCACTCACCATGCACATGGCCTCCCACCAAAATACACACAGGCCTTTACAGTCTCGTTTCCTCTCCATGAGTGTGAGGGAGATACTACAGAATTTCAGTATCACTATATTTCAGATGCTCATTTTATAAAGTTGGTCAGTGGAGCAGAAGGTAGCTTAACGTAGATGTTTACAGTGCCTTCCCTGGTGGTGCATTTCATTTTTATAATAGGGCAGAAAATGCCAGACTAAATGTTGTGACTGGCAGCTCAAAAGCTATAGCAGTTTTACAACTGAACACGTCTGATAAAAATTTAAGAAGCTAGTTTTGTTGTACCGCTGTTTAAAATGTACCCCCATTTGGCAGGCTAACGAATACTCACTACCAGCACTGAACCCTGGACTGGACGAGGTCAAGCCCAGCCTATCCACCAGCGCCAGCTCCGAATTGGGCTCCAGCGTTTCCCAGAGCTACCCAGTAGTGACAGGTAAGATAGCTGGGTTACCTGTCCTAGTCTATCCTGCAGAGCTGGCATGAGGGCTTATAGTCATTGTCTGACTTTTCTGATATGCATTGAGCTGTAAGGTGAGCTTCGGAAGTTGAGCTTGGGCTCTGTGAATCTGGTGTTTCTATCTAAAGTGGTCAGATTAGTGTGACCTGCTCTGACTGACAGTGTGACAGAATGCCTCTCACCGCAGACAGGTGATGTTACATGCATTACAGAGTGGGAATATTCGATTTGATGATTGGAGTGCTGACTGACAGTGTCAAGTACGTCACCATTCAGTAACTGGCATCTACCTTTTCGTTCTGAGGAACGGAAGAAGGAAAAAAAAGGAGAATTCCATTGAAAATAAGGCTGTTTTGTAAAGAAGGCTCTCTTTGGCCTGTGTTAAAGATTCCTGATTAGGAACAGGACTCTGTGTATTTCTCTGCAGTGCTGCAACCATATCTCCCACATCCTCCTTCTTGTATTCTAGTATGTAATGGGTAATGTCAGGCCGACTAATTGAAATATTGTTTCATTGTAGCTGGTGTTATTACCTCAGAGAAGGTTAAGTTTACTGATAGCCAACTGTCATGCTGAGATTAATATGCTGAGCTTTTAATAAAATTCACATAATTATGCAGGAGCCATCAAAGCCAATGAGTTCTGTGTGTGCGTAGGACAGGATGATTGAAAATAGCTGTGCCCCTTCTCAAATGATAGCCGGCCAGGGTTATGTGAAAAGAAAGGGCTTTTTGCGTCTCAGTAATATGTGGGAGGTAGGATTCCCTCCAGAAAGTTGGGCCCCTGGAGAAGAAAGGTGTGTTTTTGTCCTTTGTATGAAAGCAGTCTCGGTCTGGGAAGCACCCTCATGGCAGGTGGCCTTTCTTGCACCTGGGATGTGACTCCGCAGGGGGTCTCAGAACAGACCACCTTACACTTGACCAAACAAAACCCCCCCTCATATATGCTTCTTCGTAATTAATAATGGCAAAAGTATACGTTTACTGTCATTCAGTGTTTAAGCAGAGTTTTTCATTCATTAAGAATTAACGACTAAATCCAGGCAGAATTTAAAAATTGTTATGTGTATTCTCCGAAATGATACTGTAGTTATTTTCACCACTAGTCATAAACATCTTCACTGGAAAGACTTTAGACATTAAATGTTGGGCATGGTATTTTAAATGACTTTTGGCAGTAATAATTCAATTTATAATGCAGTGCTGAGCAAGTAATGTAGGGTTATATGCAATAACTGGATGTTCTAGCATGTGATAAACTCTGGAAATGGGTATAAGGACTAAGTTAAAAGAGGTGCTAAATTATCCTCAGCGTTTACACTGAGAGCCAATTTAGAATAAATGACTCCCTGCCATTGGATAAAGCTGCAGATTATGGCCATTCGCTGCAATGTTTTCCTGAGCTAATTAAAATTCACGCTGTCATTGATCATGTTGATTTTATGTCACAAGATTTGCATAATCTATTAAAGATGAATGATTAATGAACTCTTCATTACAAAACAGAAATTGGAATTTTAAGAGCACAAGACATAGAAGACACGGCTCCTTTCTGTTTGCTGTTTATCCTATTACTCCAAGGAATTAGCACTGCTGCTGCGTGTCTGTAAAAGGCAAGAAGCCCTGTTAGGTAGCTGTATTAATTCTTTGTATAGTCAAAGTTTTAGAAACAGTGTGATGTCTGCTTTCCAAAGCAATTTCAGGAGCATGTGAATTAATGTTGTAGTGAAAGTACATAGCTCTCACAATGAAAACAGTGATAGGTACAAACACATCTAATAAAGAAAAAAGATACAGATAATCCTGATATGTGCTTATTTACTAAAAATGTTTACCTCTGACAACTGAAATAATCATTTGAATACAAGTTTAATAAAGTCCCAATCATTACTAGCTAAAATATACTTCATTTGTGATCATTTTGTACTTCTACTTTCTTATCAGTGCCCAAGAGGCTTACCTATAACCTAGCCTAGTCATTCTCATTCCAATAGTAAGGGGAAAAAAAAACAAAGGCATGATTTATTCCAAGTTTGGAAATAAAGAATTTGGATGCTTTCCAGATATGACTTGTCTTTTATAAAAGCCGTTTTGCACATACCTCTGGAATGAATAGCCAGTGCACATTCTTAAGCGCCCTCCCTGCAGAGGCATATAATGGAAGTCTTCCTGGTGCCAGTGGGATGGCACTGAATAAATGGGCACCCCTCTGACCCACTGAAAACCTGAGCAGGTGCTGAAGGGATCTCCCTTGTTCAAAATCTCTTCAGAGAAATGGAAGGAGGAGGAGGTGGGGTGAGGGTTGTGCCTGAAAGCAACAGAGCTCCATGTCTGGAGTCTGTTTTATTTTTTTTTTATGTTTTTTTTTAAAGACAAGAAAAAGGAAAGAAAGAAAATGCATCGGGTAGGAAGAAGGAGAAGTTAAAAGAAAAAGCAGCATATGCAGGCTGAGAGAAAGAAAAGGCTGCTTTGTGCTGGCCTATGCTGCTGATGAGCTTCGGCTGAAATATATCCGCCAGAGAGCCATTTTTTAAGTGTGGCTTGGTATTCTCCAGTGAGCAGCAAACAACAGGCAGCCAGCTAGGCTCAGGCGCCTCATGTGTGGCCCTGTGACAAACTACCTGTGTCTCAGCTCAGCACAGCCCCGCCAGGCCAGGCTGCCCAAATTAATGCTTATTTCATCCTTACAGTGGCACACTAACCTTTGAGCACACATCTGATAAGCAATGACTTTAGCACACGTTTGTAAGTCAACTTTAATTGACCTTTCTCAACATTTCTTTACTGTCAGTTGATTAAGACCTGTCCATATTATTATTTTTTGTGGGTGTGTGATAAATTCCTAGTTTCTTAATATTGCCCATCGTTCCTGGGATAAGCTCAGTGTCCACAGTGACCATGATAAAGCAGTTACAAAAGATGAATAAATTAATGAATTTTAGGATTTGTTATTGCAAATATGAAGGTGTCCCTGTCATTAAATATAAAATACTGAATCACCCTAAAGGCTCAGGTGTGGGTGACTTTGCTGTAAATGCTGTTTTTTGTTTCTGTTTTTTTGTTTTTTTTTAAACAAAAAAAGTAAAAAAGAAAGAAAGTCAGTCCCTGCCCCTCCCATCATGATCTGCACCCATGTGAAACGGTACAATGGAGAGAGACAGACATAGAGAACTCTATAGCTGGAGCTGATGTGATGTGTTTTGCTGAGAGAGAGCCTCAGCGCAGACCTGTGTTTATCTCCCATCTCAGTAATCAGGAGGCTGACAGCCTTCCCTTTTGCAGGCCTCGCTCGTCCACAGGACAATAAGCAACAGCACTTCTGATTAGTTTCAAAGTTCACTGATCTCGAACACTAAGCCTGGGTCAGTGTAGCTCCATGCCCTTGTTTGTCTGCCAACAGGAGTGCACAGTGGATGAAAACAGGAGGTCTAATTCCCCTCAAAGCTTTTCTTTCCCTCTTGTTTATTGGCCTCTAAGGTTTTCGTCTTGAAAGTCGAGCTTTATGACCAACATCACATTCCGTAAAATATAGTCATCAGAGCTGTTCGTTTTTATACCTTCTCTTAACCCCTTTTGTGTGAATGGCAGCAAAATTTTACATTCTCTAACAAGCTCTCTAGTAAAAAGCGGTGTTTATTATTCAGGTACAGCATGCAGATGTCACAGTTAGGTTGGACTCACTCAAAAGAAGAAAATCTGCCATTGATTTGTGTGGGAAAGGGGCCAGTTAAGTTGTCTTATTTCCTTGCATTAGGTCTAAAAGGGTTATCAGGGTTGCATCTGACATAAAGGAGACTTTATCTTAATGAGGGATTCTGTGCACACAGCTTGGTTGTAAAACAACAATAGTTGGGAAGCAGCTAATGAGGCTATCATCTAGCTGTGAGAGCCCTCCCAACAGGCCAGGCCAATATAACAGAGCAGGATGTTAAAGAAGATGAGTAAGAGAGAGAGAGAGAGAGAGAGAGAGAGAGAGAGAGAGAATGGATTGTTTAAGTTGCAAAAGCAAATCCAGTGTGTTGAATGAGAAAGAACAAGTCTCACCAAACAGAAGGTATTAATTTTGATGTTCCTAATGGAAATATTTGTTATGATTTGTAGAAGTCTTTTTAATGTGTTTTTGTTCTATTTTCCTACAACTAAACCTTGGGGAAATATCCCTGATATTTGTGTCTGATTGATCTGGGATGATTACTGTTAGTTGGTGACATTGTTTTAGAGCTACAACATACACAAAAACCTCTAATTTATCAAAAAAAAAAAACTGCTTTCCAATAATGTGAATGGCGATTACAAGCCATTTGTCAAAATTTGTTCTGTAATAATTCTTGGTGCATAGATTTATTACAAGGCTTTTGTTTCCCAATATCAAATATATTCTATGCATTTGCTGTTGCGCATTAAAAAAAAAAAACCTGCACCATGTGTGTGCTGGGAACAGGAGTTATCTCTAACCTGACACTTTGCATTTGACTCAAAGTAAAAGCCCAAGGGTTTTGACTGTGAAAGATACATCTGACTCTTTAAAGTAAAGAAAGCTCTTTACGCTCTGGGATTTACATTCACAGGGTGCAAGAGATGACCACATTAGATTCCATTGGTTTAACAATGTGAGTTTAAGGTATCGCCAGAGTGATCATGTGTGGATCAGTCGCCTCTACACAGTGTTACAGTGAACTCTGTCCTTTACATGCTAACTTGCCGACTCATCTCGACACACACACACACACACACACACGCACGCACACACACACACACACAAAATATTCATAGTGGACCATAAGCTTAAATTAAATAAATGGCTTAAAATTTAATCACATTTTATCAATCAGAGAAGTCATTGAGCCTTCAAGTGTTTTAAACTTCCAAATTAGCCCTTCTAGACAGGTTAGATATTTAGTTATTTTATAAAAAAATTATCATTTAAATTGCAATATACTGCATAACACATTATTGTCATAGTCAAACACCTCCCATCTTTCTTCTTTTGTTTTGTTGGTATTGATTGAGTGCTCCCATTCTCATCTTCCGTCATTCATTTTTTTTTTTCCTAGCATGGGTGTGCCTGTGCATTGTCTGATTGTGTGTGTGGCTTTTGTTTTGTTTCTTCACCCTGGCAGAATCCCATTGCTCCACGGTGTGTGTTAAGCAAGAGCCGCACGAGGCTTCGCTGGCTCCTTTCACCCCCTCTTCACTTGCAGCTTCGGGGCTAGCGGAACTGTTGCCCTTCCAGCCCGGTGTGTCAGTAGATGCTTCCACCCCCTGCTACGGTGCCTATGGCCACCATGGCCCCAGCTACGGCCAGTATGCAAGCCAGTCTATTATAGCAGGTACAACCCCATGAGAGAAAGACAGAAAAAAATATCATTGTACCCTGCGCTGGTTGGGGGGAGACAGCTACTGTCCTACTCTAGCCCAGAGCTACTACTGTAGCTACTATAAAACATAAATGGTTTTATCTAATGTGTTTTTTTATGTCAGGAAAATCTAAAGATAGACCTTCACATCTTGCTTCAGATCAGATCATTTACCAAATATTGTGTGTCAGTGCGCGAGAGAGAGATAGAGAGGGGGAGAGAGAGAGAGAGAGAGCGAGAGAGAGAGAGAGACTTTTTTTATCTTCAAAACCCTCTTTATCACTTTCTCAATATTATCCGTTTCTTACTGAAGGACTCATTGACCTTGATGTATAGATGGGAAGAAACAGACTAAAGGTTAAAACTATACAAGAAAGAAAACAAATCATTTACACAAAACAGCAATAAGATTATCAATAATCAAACCCAACAGCAACAACAATAATAATCCTAATAGTGATAATAATAACAAAAACAACAGACATTGTTTAGCCTTGTTTTTAGTGCTTCACTGCATTTTTGATTGCTCAGCCTGTCCTTCCCTCATGCTTCTTGTGCACACCGAATGACTAAATTCCTGTAGCCCGAGGCTCTGCTGCATTCAGGATGCAGGTTTAAGCGACTATGCTTTCAGACAGTTTGGAATTTCAATCTCATCTGATCTGCTCATTTTCTTTATGGTCAGAACAGCCTGTGTCTCAGGGAGACAGTGCTAAAAAGAGAGCAGTGATGATCATTAGGTTCATTTCACTACATTTGCTTCACTCTAAAAGCTGCTCCCCTGTATCCTGATCATTATTGTAATTACAACGTTCTGATTAGGATTTGCCCACAGGATCTTTAAATTTGTAGCTGATTTATTTTGCGTACACTCAACAACAAACCTAGGCAACTGTGATTATTCGTGAAACAACGTATAGTCATTTCACATCAGGGACTTTTAATGAAGAATAGCATCTTAGTTTTGAACAATTACTCATGAAATAAATACCTTTAGCAGTCAGTCAACAACTGTGTCAGTCTATAAGGTGTAAATTATTATTATTATTATTATTATTATTATTATTATTATACAAATATCAACTATTTTTTAGTATTCATTTTAGTAATG
>JAOTRN010000041.1:14310566-14331870 GCA_028566695.1 Bagroides melapterus | reverse complement strand
TGGGCTGACAGCACAGACAGCGAGACAACATGAGAGGGAGAGAGAGAGAGAGAGAGAGAGAGAGAGAGAGAGAGAGAAGGGGGAGGGAGAAAACACTCGGTTAAGGGGTGTAACATGACAGGAAGAGGGACAAAACAACTTTCTGCATTTTGTCATGTGAAACCCCACAGGAATACATATGACAGAAACCGTGGACCCTAGCACCGTGGGGGTCTTTCCTTTGTCTGAGACAGATTTTTTTTTTTTTTTTTTTTTTTGGCAATTGGAAGTTTGCATAAGTGCAAGATTTCCCCCCCTAATTATTTCAGCATATGCTCAGCACTGGTGGCAGCATAAATTGAGAGTAATTTTTTTTCTCCCTTTTCTGCCACTGTTTTAGGGAAAAGAATCAAGCATCATTCCCCCCCATTCCTCCCCCTTCTGAAGAACTTAAATGAGACTTCATATTTAAGAATCAAGATGACAAAATTTACTGCTTCATATACCTGTAAATTCAATTAAACATGCTGTGTTTCCAGCAATAGTTGTGATGGATGTATTTTTAATGACACTGTAGTACAGTTACTATACAATATACACTATTTGCAGTACTTGAAAATCATTTTATTATATACCTCATGCATATTTTTTATTTGTATGCGTAAATTAATTAAGTTCAAATTTTAACTTAAACCTCTGAAAAAGTCGGTAAACTTTTTTTTTAGTTTTGTGCCCCAGTGAGAATCAGTACAGAATAATCACTTTATGAGGACAGAACATGTTGCAGTTGTACTGTAAATCATGACTGAGGCAAAGATACAGAAATGTACTGAATAATGATCATTTGACCTGTACCAAATGCAGAATCTTAATAATTTCAAACAGCATATAATGGCAAAAGCCACAGCAGTATTGTAACATTCCAGGGTATGTGTTTGTAACTGTAGGAAATTATGACACCATGATACTCACACTCTCTCCTAGCGTAAAAGACAAGGTCAAAGAGTTATTTCTGCCAGAAATCAAATGGGATCATTAAACCACATCATCCACTTGTGTTATTGGTTTACTAGAGATTAGGTTAATCATGACTGACCAGCCTCATCAAATAAAATGCCACATTTCTCATCTGGCTGCTAAAACAATCTGCTGCTTGTTTTTCTAACAAGTAATTCTGCAAGGTTTGAAATGCTATAGCTATTGTATCACAATATGTCTGCAGAAAATAACAGGGTAAAAGTCATCCAATTAAGGCTCACATGCAACTACCTACTCAAAGAAACATAAGTGCACAGCCTTTATGAGGTATGAGAAATGCCTTCATCCTCATTGTTTACATTTCCCAAACAGGTTATAAGTGTAACATGTGACACATATAATGAGGTTAATCGTTTGCCTGTGTGGGTCAATGGAACAAAAACTAACCAAGTTGAGAGAATGATTTTCTCAAAAAGACTTTTCCTTACTACATTTAATCAGGTATATTAAACTCAGCTAGAAATTTGATTTACATCACTAACCTCTGCCCTCTTCTCACAGTATGAATCATTTCAAACAACAACTTGTCAAATAATAAAAAAAAAAATTTAATCTGTAACCTAGTGAACCAGAGTTAATGTTTTAATTTTATTTTAAATGTTAAAGCACTTTTGTGCGTCGCACTGGATAAGGGCGTCTACCTAATGCTATAAAAGTAAATGTAAATGCAATAGCAAAGAAAGTGCAGTGAGTATTGTGCAAAAGAGTAGAGAGCCTTTTCTTTTCGTTTTTTTTTTTTTTTTTTGAAGGACTCTTGAAAAAGCACAAGAGGCAGTTTGAAGAGCTTGGTGTTGAGAGTCAAGATGCTGCCAAGAGGACAGCTCAATATTTTGTCTGAGCTCAGCTGTCAATGGGCCAAAAGTGAAAGTCCGGGACAGAGAGGCCGAGCATTTTTAATTATCTCCAGCCCAAGCCGACTGTGCATCATCATTAGAGCAACTAAGTAGCAGTGGTCACTGACTCAGGTAGTGGTAAACGGCACAATTAACAGTTTGAGGGGGGAGAACTATATTCAATTTGAAAGCCTTCTCTCTTAATCCATCTCTACTGATCATGGCCTGTGCTGAGCTATGGACTTTTACATTCAATTACATTAAGTTAATTCAAGGTAAGAAGTCAACATTTTAATCAGGACCTGACAATCTAAAGTGAAATTCTAATGTTGAGAGAACTTTAGTGATAATGCATACAAATAAAAGACAGGAGATTTACTTAGTAAACACACTCTGAAGTAAACTGTAAATTGCAAATCGAGATAAAAAGGGAAGTTTTTATAACAATAGGCAACACCAGAACAACTCGACATAACCTTTAATATATTGAACCGGAATTTCTAGTAAATTCATTTGGCGGTATTTTTTTATGATGAAAAAATAATTGTTGTAATGTTTTCCCAGTGTACACAAACATGTTCAAAACTAAGGAGGGAGAAAAAAAACGTATTTTCTTTTTCTCACAGTAATTAATGTTAGAATAATTAGTCTAATAACAAGCCTTTGTATGTGCAGGTTTTATTGTTTGTTTCTTTGATTTTGAAAGACCTGAAGGTATGTGTTCAAGGAATTCATGAACACACATGGATATTGACAGATTTCACTAGAACACTTGTATTTTTGAGGGTGAAAATCCCTAGAATTTGTATTAGTACACAACACAAACATCATATACCAATGCACTATAACATGACACAGTGTTTAATACACAATTCACTGTAGAAAAAAAGTGAAAGTATATCATCCAGGTGAATCCAAACAAGATCTGTTGCAAGCACTATACTGTCTTCTTTGCATTTTTGCTTGCAAAAGTGTCTTAAACATGAAGTGACCCTGAAAGCCCATTCGATTAACAAGGAAATTCAGAGCATTCTCCACATAATCAGACTGGACAGAGGTTAGAACAGCTCAATATGGGAGATAACCACTCT
Source organism: Bagroides melapterus (assembly GCA_028566695.1). Lineage (NCBI taxonomy): Eukaryota > Metazoa > Chordata > Actinopteri > Siluriformes > Bagridae > Bagroides > Bagroides melapterus. The sequence continues at coordinate 14,328,929 of JAOTRN010000041.1, read as the reverse complement.
TTGATCCAAACAGCCATGCAGAACCTGGCAGCAGCAGATTCAGAAAATGTTCTGTCAGGGACTTTGGATTTAAATTTGACCTTATTAGCCACATAGGGATGAGAAGGAGAGGGACAGTAGTGTAATGTAATACAGTTTGCTGATACTAAATGGGATATCAACAAACATCTATAAGTTAGGTAGACCATATCCCAGACAAGAATGTCCATTGCTTAAAAAAAAAAATGTATATGTAACTCCAAAAAAATCAGTAATCGTGTTGTACTTAATGACAGAATCCTACATGAGATAACAGAAATAGAGGAATTATGTCATTAAACTTGCTTAAAATCTTGCACAGCATTTCTGTGACAAGGGCCTTCACTCTCCTACACTGAGACTTTTCCCTCTAGAGTTAAATGTAAAATGTATTCATAGACAAAGAATGTTAATCCTTTTAGTCTAATGAAGAAGCATGTCTCTAATTAATATATGCCTTTTAATCAGACATGCTGACATTCAGGAAGACACTGCCAGGCTTCCCTCTGCTCAAAGAGTCTGTGTTAATTGTTCAGATATCGGCAGTGCCATCCAAATCCCTTGGACCTTTCAATTATCCAGAGGGAGCCACTGCGAGGATTTCCTCCATCTTGACCCTTTAGTGAAACAGGCTTTTTGTATTCTTGCCATTCTCCAGCAGAGTTTCTTTCACTAGCACACCTCAGGGGCAGTCATCAGCTATTGCTGTTGATTTTCATTAATTTTAAGACACTAAATTCACCAGTTTGGTGCTCACCCTTCTCTCCCAGGCAGCCAGAGAGCAGTACACTCCCTTTTGGCTCCTGGCAGCTAAATTAAATGGAGTCTGCTCGATTGCTGGAAATCACAGTGCTGGGTGATAAAGCAATTAAGCCCCTCTAATTCTTTAGCCAGGAAAGGGTCGGCTCAGGCCTAGGAGATAATTAACTATATATAATGAAATCCCTTTGTTGCCTTTTTTTTCCATTCGATTTTTGTTTCCTGGTGCTGCTCACTACATAAGAGTGCAGGTCTGTGAGGCAAGGGTCTCCCCTCTCGTAGGTTGTCCAGCAGATGAAAACAGATCTTTAGTTAATAGGCTCTCTATGGACAGATGAAGTCTATTAGAAGGTTAATTTGAAAATGAATGGAGGGACTAAAAGAGAGGGAGAAAGGCCACAGAGAGAGCCAGCACACAGAGGCTTGAACATACATGTCCACTTCAATTCTGCACTCAGTTTAGAGAGTTTTTTGCTGGGTGAAATATAAATAAAATATAATTCTAGGGAATATTGAAATGTTCATCCTTGGAATAATGACAAATGACATTCCTTAATTTTTAAAACCATAAATATAAAAGCTACATATGCTATTCTTGTCATTGTTCTCTGGCAAATCATACACTTAAATTGAAAGTGTTTGTGTTCATTGAAGATTAACACTGTTTTTCCCGAAATAGGCTGTAAATTGTTCACAAATTGGGATTTTTATGTAGCATCGGTCCTAAACTTCCAGGGGTAAAAAAAAAACAAAACAGCAAGCATTGTTCAAATGCATGGCACCACCCTGCCTCCTATTTCCATTTTTTTCCACTGCCCAGGAAAATATGATCCGAGCTCATTGGTGTGTGTATAATGAGGGGGTTACGGTGAGCTGAGAGAGGTCATGTAATTCTCTGTACCGGGGGACAGGATTTTTGGGGGAGTTGGCTGAGCACTCCTGCTCTGTGATGCATACACTCAAATGTGCCGGTGACGACCCTTCCAAATCCAAGGTCCGATTTAGGCATTGCCAGCATTAAACGCAGTCGGACTGTATCAATTTCTTCAGCTATACATATATTTTCCCCCACCAAAAACTAGAAACGATGCTACATGAATAATGCATGAAGTAAAAAAAACATACAATATGGAGTTTCATCATGGATAGTGTGAACAGGGCTGCAAAGTGAAATAAAAAACATTTGGTGCATGGTATCTTATTTTAGAGTTTCAACCATGAAGAGAATTTAGCATTACTTTCCTGTACACTGGCACTTCATATTTTCATACAGAGAGAGATTAAAGTATGTCTACAACATGATCCCAAACTTCATTAAGTAAGGCCAGTTCATCAGTGGAGCCTCTCAGACGTGGGAGCAGGCCTTCTGCTGCAGAGGTCACTGGCATTAGCATATCATTTAAAAATATAGCCAACCATTCTGGGTAAGTTTCCCAAAGGAGGTCTGCCTGGGCGTCCCTATGGGCCTGAAAAGCCACATCAGTCCACTGTTAACTATCACCACTTAATTATGATAAAGACACATATTTGACGCCTGTTTAAATACCCAGTATTTTCAACACTCCTTTGCCTTTTGACCGCCTGACCTCTTAGAAAAGCTACATCCATCATCTACCTCCTCACCCTACATCATTGCAAATCATTACGCCCACCCACCCCCAATCCCCAAACAGTGGGATGGCCACATGCGACCATGGTCAGGATTAGGGATAATCTTTTAAGGTGATCAATCATGTCTTGTGGTACTCCTATATGAAGTTCTGATTGGCTTATTGGATGTTCAAGCACTAGGATGAGTGAACCAATCCACAGAGACTCAACACATATCAAATAAACTCCACCTGAGCTAAAACTACTGAAGTCACATTAACACTTTAGCACAAGGGCTTATGATTATACAATGAATTTAGGTACAGGCTTCTAAACTCAGCTTGAGCTGAAATGATTTTTCAAAATGAACCCAGTTTTTTTCTCTTAAATGTGTTCTTAAATTTTTAATAAATTGTAACACAGGTATTACTACTAATAATATAGAAATGTTTTGCCTATCAGTGAAACACACACACACACACAAATTCAAGCCAATTATGAGTGAGGTAGACGTCATCCATGTGAAAAAGAAGCCACCCCTCCCTCCTGTGTTCTCCAAGCCGAAGATGAGCCAGTGACCCCACTTGGTTTGAAAAACTAGTGCAGCGCTCTAACCCGAGGGCATGTGTTGTCATGCAAGTGAGATAAGTTTATTTTGCGAGCGGCCGGCATTTGTTCCGTCAGCAGGTGTGGGCTCTGGACCCTAAGCATGAGCGGTGGGGAGCCCAGCTCAGCACCTGCAGTGCTAGTGAGGTGGCTACGGAGATGCTTTGGCCGCAGCCCAAATATCTGCCTCTACCTTCTGTGCTGAGCCCAGCCTAGGGAAAGCAGGAGGAAGCAATATTGTGGAACAAATGTCCTCTAATGTGAGCCTGCTGGTTGGAGGCTCCGGTGGGGACTGCAGTCGCTTTGCCCCCATTTACCCTTCACGCAGACCGGCCGGTGCTACTGTGGAGGTAAAGTTAAAGGCATCCTAATGCTGTGGGGACTTCCAGATGCTCCCTGGCCATGATACTGCCGTCCAGCAACAAACAGGTGCTGACAGCCTGGGCCAGATACCAATGTTCTCCAAGAGGTGCAAAGTAAATGTGAAAGTGTTATAGTTATCAATGAGGAAAGTTTTTTTTGGACAGTTTTACAACATTTAATTTACATATGTCAATTTCCTAATACATCAATTTCCTAGCCAAAGTGACTAAAGACTGTGCTTGAAAATGTGACTAAGTCTTGTGAAAAGGAAAGAGCTCCTTATCAGCACAGCAGTAAAACTGATCTTTGAAGTTTGTTTTTATGTCTCTCAGTAGAACAACAGTAATTACAAAGGCAACACAAGACTGCTAATGTTTGCCCTGTGAGAGACAAGCTTCTGATGGTGGAAATGTGTTTATTTGCCTGCTGTTTTCTGTTGCTCTGTGATTTGAGATTTAAAGATAACAGAAAGTCTGGCATTGTTTTTGGCAAATTGGTTGGACAGATAAGTCTATTTCAGCTGTATTTCTCTATTTAAAATCATTAAAATAATTTTTACCAAACCTGTTGTCTGAAAATCAAAATGGCTTAAATATTTCATTTTGAAATAAATATGCCATATATCAAGTTATATGCAGCAAAAGGTTTATTCCAAAAATTTGGTGGTAATAAAAAAAAATATCTATCTAGACATGTTCAACAATCTTTGCAATAATTCACCTCGGAGTACACTGTAAAAAATGCACCATATGTTGATAAATAATATAAAAATACAAAAACTGTAAAGGATTTTTTTTTTTTTTTTACATTTTTCAGAACTAGTTTGATTTTTGCTAAGATTGCGTGAAGATAGGTATGTCTACATTTGATAAACCCTGTGTGCAGAACATCACTAAACATAATCCCTGTACTTTAATATAAGACCAGAGTTGTGGGCTGTGCTATTGGCAGAATTTTTAAAATAATTTTCCTGATCACTGGCCTCACTATCAATTGGAACACTTCCATCTGCATTACTGTGCTCTGTAAGAGAGAGTAATACAAACTGAACGGAGCTTATCTTCTGTGATTGGAATTTACTTTTAGTCTTCCAAAAATGGCTTTCCATTTTTATGCGACTCGTTTAAAATGTGTGCAATTAAAAGTTGCAAATGCATGAAAGCAAACCAAGTATAGTTGAAGTCAAAAGCCAGAAAAAAGAGAGTGAGTCATAGAGGAGTGAGAAAGGCAGCAGTCTGTCTGGAAGAGTTTACTGATCTGCGGATTGTTGTCTCGTGTCTGGATGGGCTGCTTGTGTCTCAAATGAGCAGTCTGGGGCAAGGCGGCACAACAGAGGGAGTGATAACCATAGCAACAGCCCAGTCCCCAGCTGTCACGCCGTAGTGGAGATGGGTGCTGTGAGCACGGAGACCACTTAACCTCGGCCGCACTTCAACTTAGGGGAGTCAAGATGCTGCTCAAATCTCCACAGAACTCCACTTAATATGGAGACAATGGGGCTCCTGAACAGACAAAGAATGCCTTTGAAAGCAACAATGAATAAATGAGCTACACTAGACTTCTTCATGTACATTAACCACTTTATCAGTATCTCAGACATCACCTTTCCAAATGAAGGAAGAGGAAACCCAGAACTGTGCTTGGTTAAGCTTTCAATAAGGTTCACATCACATATTCATTAGGATTCATGAAAATCACCAACATCCTTTTTATTTGTCCCAGGCAAGAATGACCTTCATTTCGATGTGCTCGAACCTATTCAACAGACAGCAATGGGAATATAGCTCTTTCAGTTTCCAAGCACACCAAGAAATGGGTGCTTGCCTGCTGCAGTATTCAATTACTGACCTGCATTCAGTATGGGTAACTACGTAACTAAGGTCAAGCCCACCCATAATTGACAGCATGCATAATGTCAGCGATAATAATTTCAATTCAAAGCACTACCCAACCCAGACAGAGTCCAACATCAGCTTGATGCTATAAAGAATGGGATGTCAGGACAATAAGCAAGAAGCCATACACTGATCTCATTTGCATATGGTAAAGCACTGATTTTGAACGCAATCGCAAACAAGATGAACCTAATTTGATTCGATACACTCACAATGTACTGGACTGTAGTCTGCCTTGGTTTTTTGCTTATACATCTCTTTTTAAGCTATATTTAAAGAACTCCACAATATATAAGACTAAATGCAGCTTCTGAATGACACAGATGCTTGTGAGCCTCTACAAAAGCTTATCCATGCCCATGTATTATGAATTCTTTCCATACATTGTGCAGACCTAGAGAACGGCAACCTTTCTGAATCATATCCAAAATGTGCATAAGCCATTTGTTTTCCAAATGCATGTTTGCATGATTAATGCAGCGTAAACAATGCCAATAAACCAAATTCATAACATATGACTTTTTAGGGATCGCAAGGTTATGGGCACCAATTTGAATGTGACACTATGATGCATAAGCATTTTGTGGTATGTCATAAATAGCAATTGGTATTTATCCCAATTTGGAACTAAGCAAAGCCAGCCCCCCCTCCTGAGAAGGTCATCTCCATATTAACATGAGCGAGCAATACTCAGATGAGTAACGATCCATTCCAAATGACGGCGTTTGTTTCTAATGACCACTTCAACCAGGCTTGCCTCATGGAAACTTGCTGTATTGCTACACATCAGTGAGGACAGTACTGTTATCAGTTCAGCCATCTGCTAAATCAGTCATATGTACAATAAACAAGTGAAAAGCTGTGTACAATATGTGAACAAATATAAGGCGCTGAGTGCCTTTACAGACTCAGGAATAAGATCCTACTATTACTGTTATTTTCTAGTACTATTTTTTGTTATTTCTTTATATAAAAAAAACCAAACACATTGATTTTCATTGTTCAATAATATATGAAAATATGAATGTAAGAAATGTATTAACTGTCTGCTGTTTGTAATACATTCCGGTATGATTTGTTATTAAATGTTAAAATATACTGTAAGTCAAATTGATACTTCAGATATGGTATTTAATAAATTATTATTCATGCAAATTCTACAAAATAATCAATTAGAAGGAATTCTTAGTGACATTAAAAATAACAGTTAGGGGATATATTTGGATATAGAGTATGAGAACCGGACACTCAAAGACAACTCTATATAATAAATACCATCTAGAATATATCACACAAATAATCAGGTTATCCTTTCTGTTCTTTTTTCTGTTATAACCAATATCTTCATTCTTAGAAATATCACCACCAGAAACAATTGTTGAGGTGATAAAGTTGCTAGAAAAATAAATATAAAGCCAATATTCTATCAGTGAGTTCCATAGAGGCGAAATACTGTGTAGGGATGAGTGTTTGCACCCTAAAGCACCGTTTGACATTCAAAAAAGGGATCAGTGTGGCATGAGTTTTGAATACAAAGTAAAACATACAGTAGACTTAAGGTCTTGTCAATATGAGATCTGTCAACAAGAGCTTTCTCTGTTCTTTTGTTTGTGTGTGTGTGTCATCCTCATGGTGACAAACATTGGCAGTGACAGAGGTCAGACGGGATGGCCTGTTGTTTTGAAAAGGAAAGCTTGGCATTGTCCCCTGTAGCCTCCTCAGGCTAGGAGGCATGCTCTAATCAGGCTCCCTCCTCTGCTGACGGCTGTGGAGGAGCAACCCGCAGCCTCCAGTCATCCTCTGGGACCTTTCAATGGGCTTTAGAGGCCAAATGAGGTGCAAGTCTATTAAAAGGGAGTTTGAGTGCAGATTCCTGGCCCACTGGGGGTCTCTGATGTATCATTCAGGTGCAGTTAATTTCTGTTTTGGTCAACAATGCACTATAGTAGGAACCAGATAGGGTGACGACTAAGGGTTCCCAAATGTCAAACAAACAAAAAAAAAAAGACCAGCGGTTTGAAAACATTTCCCACAATAGTTAAGAACAGTAAGAACAGGGCATCATTAAATGTGAATTTTATTTTATTTTACCTCTGGGCTGGGAAAACACTGATGGGGTACGGGTGGGTTTTTTTGTTTTTCTGTTTTTGGTTTTATTCTGTGAGGGGCGGTTAGTCTTTTCTATTCACAGTAAATTAACTATATATATATATATATATAGTTAATATTAATAATGAAAATACAGCTCATTCACTCCTACAATAGTTATAAAAATATGAATTACTTAATTGAAAATGAAAATATATAGTATTAGGATATATTATCACAAAATTATAAACATATATTTATCTGAATGAAGGAAGACCATAGTTTCTACTGCTAATTGTATTTGCATAAATGTAGAACAACATTTTGTAATTGTGTTTTTATATATGTTTTTGATAAGAATAAAATATTACAGTGTAACAGCACATTTAATATAAAGATTTAACAAAGAATCCACACTCTATGCACAAAATAAGCTTTCAAACCTTTTTAAAAATTCATACAAACAGGAAACAATAATAAAAGACTGCAAAATTTGCAGGGGTGTGTGTGTCTGTCTGTCTGTCTGTCTGTGTGTTGTAACTGTATACAATTCCAATAGTGAAGACAGAACTTCCTTTGAGTTTTGTTCTTTGTGTATATGGGTTTAATGTTGCACATGCTGCATGCGACCATATGCCTTGTGTGTGCCGATGAGGGAAAGATAAATTAAATAGACCCTGTTTATTCATATGGAGGACTGAGATGAATAATGAACTCCAGCAAGAAGCACATTTTTGGAGGACAAAGTCATTGCACGATTCATTATATAGGACTGCATGTGGGTCCTCATGCTTTATCTAACTTCAGGGCTAGCCCATTATCTCACATACCACCAGGCTATGTGTTTCATGATTAACCTACATCAGGAGAAGAATTCATGACATGTCCTTTGAATGTGATCTCCTTGAAAATAATAAACTATATAAGGATATTCATGTTCTGAGGAAAGCAAGAGCAATGAGCTGTTTCAGACTCCAAGAGCTGAGGTTGGTAGAATGTGCAGGTGACTAGACAAGCAGCAGATTTGTTTAAATCCACTGATAGAATGAATGCTTGATGGTTTCAAGGGCTAGGCATAACACTAGTATTTCAACAGTATTTTGTACAAAGTGAGAGTGTATAATTAAAAGTGTAAGAGTAAGAGTGTTTAATTATAACTTTTTCCAGATTATAAATCTGTGTTGTACTGAGAAATGGCAGTGTTTACATAGCTCAGGTATTGTTTTTATAGGAAGTTATTAGATTTCCCCATGAAGTATTTATGTGCCTTGATCCAAAATGAACTTTAAAAACAAGGGGAAGGGATTGGGGGCAGTAACATGACAAGAGGCTGCAATCTAATTCAGCCAGAGCCAGACTGTCAGGGCTAATTAGACGTGATTGTGAAAGTGAGCCTCAGAGCCGAAAAATTTAATTTGCTATTGATTTGCTACTTAAATGCCTCACGTCCATTCTTATCATTATTACATGGAAGCCACACTGCCAATATGTAGAGAGACCAGACACATCAAAGAACAAGTCCAGGCACAAGGTGCTTTCTTTAGCAGAAATCAGTATGAACATCGTATTAATCCTTATTATCAACCTGACTTCTGATTCCGACACCTAGACATGTCAGGGGTACGTGTATAATGTGAACCAAGGGAACAAGCTGATTAACATTCATCTAAATTTAATTTGGATGAGCGTGAACCTGCTTCTGTGAAAGACCTCAGAATATCCCATGAATTGCGTTCTTTTACTCCAACAGAGTGAGTAAGAACAAAAAAGGCAATGCATTCATTTAAATTAATGGATGAGAGTACTGCATACATCTCACGAATTAACCTCACAAATCATTTCACAAATACAATTTTATGGTTAAGGATGTCCTAGTAACCCAGATTTTTTTTTTTTATGATTTGAAAATTATTTTTACTCAGACATTTTTGGATTATTTTGGCTAAAAATCAGCTTGTGTCCCTGTGTAGAAACCACCAGAAATGGGTAAGCAAAGACAAAGTATCCAGGATAAATAAGTATACACATATGGGTTAACTTAAACACATAAAAAAACCATAAACACATATCCAGCTCACTGTAACGCTGCATTTCTGCAGCACATGTCACAATGCTTCTCTCTTTAAACAAGTATACTGATGGTGTGGCTGAGCAGCTTTGTGATTTGATAAGTACCTCTGCCCTCCTTCTCCTCCTCCATCTCTACTGACATTTGCAGAATATAAAAATCTGAACCACAACGAGGAGGCTAACACTGACAAACTGGGTTTATGATTTGTTGAGCAAGCAATAACAGCATGCTGACGTATATTTTAGAATGTTGAATGGTGTTTATTGAGCGACTAGGAGGCACCGGAGGAGGAAGTGGGTGTGCGAGAACAGAGGAACTGTTCTGAGAAAGTGAGCAATGCTTGAGAGGCTGTGAATTAAAATTAGTGGTGTAAATTGATTGCTATAAGAAGGTTGGCAGACTGGAGGGATGACTTACCTGTTACTGATTCCTAAAGATTTCCCATCATCCAGAATCACATGCAGCTCATACTCAATCCTCAAAGCCCATGCACATACCGTTCTTTTATGACTTCTCACAGGGACAGACCTCTTTTCTCTATTCACAGTCCTGCAAGTATGCAAACATGTAAGTATAAAAATGTAATCATTTATTATTCCAAAATTAAATATCAGCTCAAAATATTTTCTTCAAGAAATTGTTTTATATTATAAAACAGAAAAGTTATGCGCTACAAAGGATTTATCTTGTGATAATCAAACTTTGAACAACTGAAAATGTTAATTAGGTAGGCTAAATTTATGCTAGAAGAAAAATCTAGAAAAAAATAAATTAGGTTTAGGTAAAGTGATAAATATTATAAAATTAATCATATTAAATTAAAAATAATAAATATTATAAAATCATCTTGTACTGTCTACTGGTATTCCGTGTGCACTTTGAAATACTTCACAGACCAAACAAACATAGATCAACAAAACAATAATAATACATGGAAAAAGTTATATTTTAAGCCCAAACATAGTTCTATTTAAACATTTAAATAAAAGTTTTTTTTTGTTTGCAACTTGTAGTGTTTTTAACAACTTTTTTTTAACTAGTACTAAATTTGTAGTGTTATTTAAATAACAATAAAAGATGAATACAAATTATTACTGTCTCCTCCTTCCATGTCTAACAACACTGGAGACAATCCTAAAGAGATACTGGTCCACAATTCTATACAGAATATTTTACATTCTGTTATCTTCTTAGGTTTGTGCAATTAAAGCAGTTGTGTTTAACAGGGTTTAAATCCAGACACTGAGATGGTCATTGCAGTACATTGTGTTTGACCATTTCTGTGTTAATTGTTAAGTATGTTTGGCTCACCCAAGTCTGAACCTCTAGGCAAAGGCAACCAGGGTTTGGAATGAGTCTGGGGTTCACCTGTGAAGACTGCATTTGTGCTTAAAAAGGATACACCAAGATGAAGATGAGAGCTGCATATGAAAGAATAGCAAGCCCTTTTGAAGCAAAGAGTGTGATGATATCAGTTGGTTACCAGCTCGATGCAGAAATGCAACTAAATATTAAGTGTTAATTTACTTAAATTTAAATATAAGATCTTTTTTGAACACTTTTTCTCGTCTAGAAACTATGTAGCAATTTGATTTGTAAATAGAAATATTATCTTCATATCCTTTTGCTCTTAATTCAAAATGTCTTTAGTGTATAACCAACTTAAAAAAAAAAGTCTTGCTGTTTCAATGCCTTTGGAAAGGGAATATGTATTGAATTAATCAATAATATTTTAAAATGTCTTCTATTTGAGCCTTTTAGGTTATGTAAAACAGGCGATCTGCTATATTTTCATGCCAGGCTCTGTGAATACGTAAAAATAAATCCTTGTCCAGTCATCATTAACTGCTAAATGAGCTAGCCAGCTAGGCAAGTACTTGTAAGGTCACGTTTATCACAGATCTCGGGTTAGATCTCAATATACATAATCTCATTCTTACTGATGTTTTTACCAGGAGCAAAACTTGTCCAATTGTACAACCATCAAAGTAATTAAGTTAATCACTGAAATTAGTCACCTTAACCTGCATGTTCTGTGCATAAATGACATTGAGCATCATGTCATCCTCTAACTTCAGACATGGAATAACATTATGCAGCTATTTAGTGGCATCTTGGAGCTTGTTTATTGATATCAAACCTGAAGAGAAGAATGTCTAAATAATCACAATCAATAAATACTAATATAAATATGTTTAGAAATTTTAGACATAAATTGTAATAAGCACAAAATAATGCAACACCATTTAAACGACTTATTTTCATGCACTCTAAATAAAGAACTACGCGACTCAAACTTTTCACTATGTGAGATTGTGTGCATCTGTCCCAGGAGAGTGAAGCTGCCAGTGTAAAAGCACTACAGTATTTGTTGTCAGGGCTGAGGTCACAAGATCAGTATTGACCTTTGCAGGCCTATTTCAGTGATGGGCATTTGTCACTCTGTGGAGGCCAATGTGCAGTAATAGATTATTGACCATCGCACAAGTCTCATCTCACCATGTGGTCCGAGCCATGCTGCTTGCTTTATTACCACAGAGGAAGCCTCGAGCCATGGAGAAAGAACCACCTCATCCACATTTCACACTTCAAATGCTGAATTACACACATAACGCTGAGAGTAAGGTAAAGGAGAGAGCTCTGCTGAAACAAGACTGTTCGTTTCAGCATGAGTAATGTTCTCTCTGGCATCTCAAGACACATGTAACTATGCTTTATCTAATACACTGAGTGAAAAACAATGTTCTGTTTTTGCTTCGATTTAAAGGTAAATCAAATGGCAAACAGGGCATGTAAATAAAAATACAAAATAAACTCACTATTTCAAAGTTCAAACAAGGAAGTCCGGAAAAGTGCAGTGATTTGCTTTATATTGTGGGTCTTTTTTTGGCACAGTCTGGAATTTTTAATTGTATGATAATTCATCTCAGAGCTCTAATTTACCCCCTACTGCTTGCTTTATATGTTGGACCATTTTGTGAACCATTCTCCAGAATGTTAAATGAGCCACCAGTTTAAAAAAACCTGTCTCCGAGCGAAAGCACATATTTATGGGCATATTTGTTAGCTTTTTGTCAACACTAAACCTTTGGGCAAATGAGTGTTCATATGTGATACTTTCTGTTCAGAGAGTTTAAACTTTAACGTTCTTCAGTCTCACAGTTTAACATTACATTTGTAGAAACTAGATTCCCAAATATCCAGTACTGGATATACGCCGAATTACACATAAACAGAGTTTAAGTCTGTCTCATTTTCATGACTAAAATATCTAAGCATGAATAACAATTTAAAAATATGTTATGCTGCTGTTGTGTGTTCTTTATGCAAATAAAAATCAGAAATGACTGGCAGCTTGTGGGTTTGTGGCAAATGAGCCACTGCTCCCACTGTCCATTGCAGTATGATATTTTTGATGTGGCACTCCAGGCCTGCAATATGTCCCTGTGCCCCTGCACTGTCTAATAACTACCCGCTGTTCTGAGTCTGTGGCCCTGTCTGTCAAACATCAGGGACATTTAGTATTATTTTACCATTGCTTATTTAACCACAGGAGGCCTATTAATTTCACCAGGCTCTTTTCTCTCCAGAGGCTATGTACGTACAGCAGGAACCCTATTTTTCCCAATATATTTACATCTGTGGTCAATGAATAATGGATCAATAGACCCAACAAACTGAAAAAAGAAAAGAAAAAAGAAGTCCAAAAAGAAAATCGGAGACTTTAAACCAATATCCCCAAAGCAATGTGTATCCACAAAACTGACTGTTAATAACGAACATTTTAACATCATGTCAAAAATATTAGTAAATGTGTCACAGTGATTTATTTTACTCTCATCACGGCCAGGATGCATATCACTGAAGAGAGTCAGCAGTAAGATGAATCTGGGCTATTCTTGGCATCCTCCCAAGCACGTCTGACCCTTTGGGTGAACTACATCCCCATCTATAGTGCCAGGCTAATGGAGGTTTATTTCCTATTGGATGCTATATTCTCCTGGCACAGATCAGCCCGGTCTGACTGGCTGTGGAGGCAGTGCCAACAGAAAACATCATAGAATATTAACCCTTTTTGTTGTTTGGCATCAGCACCAGATGGTGCAGCACATCGGAGCACGGTAACAGCTGTCAATTTCAAGGCACTGCCTCTACTGGAGTCTTTTTTACTCGTAGGGAGCAGGAGTGGAATTTTTTAAAACATAATAACCTAAACTAAATTACACCTCTTCATTTGTGGAGAAAAACAGTCTGGTGAATTCCCAATTGTTAAAAAAAAAAAAAAACTACAGAGATGTATCAGCAGCCCATTCAGACATGTCGACACTGGTTGTGTGTTAGAGGGGAGAATTCAGTGGAGGCTTGAGACCCTCCCTCCTGAGAACACTTGCAAACACACACGCACACACAGAGAATAAACACTGAGTTCTGCTCCCTCGAGTCACTGCTGACTCCTTTTAAATTAAAACTGAGTCTTCCAAATAAATTCCTTATTGCAGGGCTTCAAAGCACAGGAAAGTTGCATTTCACCCAAAAGGTGGCTTGGGAATTGTCCTTCTAACCCATTGCTGATTCTTTGATTTACATGATAAAAGCAGAGGCTCAGCAAACTGGCCCTGGAGCAGCGCTGCTTCTCATTTATTCATTTCTTTACCAACATCACTTTCTTTCCATCCGAGGCGACTGAGGAAATCATAGGACCAATTTAGATTTGGTTTAACATACTCCCAGGGAGAGCGGATGGGGAATTGCCTGTGTGTGTAGTGTCTCCCTTTCCACTCACACCTGCCAGCTCAGTACAACTCCACAAGAGGAAAAAACTAGAGAGCACACAACACTGCCTGAGCTGTCAGTCAGAGTTTGACAAAAATGCTACCACTTTATTGCTTTAAATCTAGATTATCCTCTTGTGTTGTGACAAAAATAGTGCGTCTTTAAAGCCAATTCGGTACACAGGAAGACCCAGTCGCTGATAGCTGATCACACGTCACATGGTTCAAACACACACCTGATTTAAGTGCACTTAAACACACAGTGCTTTTCTCTAATATAATACTCAGGCGCACATATGAAAATGCAATGGCATAGTTTTACATACGTGGCTCAACATCAGCTGAATACTCGACTGAGTTTGATGTATAGTAATTAAAGGGAATTAGACACCACAATGTCTCTAAACCCTAAAATTGACTGAAGTCCAAATATTACACTCTCAGGGAAGGACTGTTTTACAAAGTAACAGAAAACCTATTTATTTTGATGAGGACAAACAATAGAGCTGAAAAGAGCAGCATATCATTTACATAAAAATCTTCATTGAGTTTTAATTTTGAAAATTTGCATAGTTTACTGTTCACATTCTCAATACAGCCTACTTAGCTATCCCTTCATTTATCTTAAATGGTATCCTCCCCCAGAAAGATTAATGGAAGTTGAAATCAAACAAAATGGCTCCCAGGGGGTGGACGACTGTTTGTTATTCATGTTGGTCTGAAAACGGCAACAGTAAATCCTCTAAGTTGTTGTTAAGCTGAGGGTATTACCATATGTGTGCCATTTCCACAGAGTGACAGCCCCCCTGGATCAACTGGGGACTATTGATCCAGCAGCACTCCATTTCAAGTTAATTGTGCTTGAAATGAGGTGCACACTCCCAAGCATACCTTTGTTTGAAGGGTGGTTATTTATTTTTATTTGTCCGGATGTTCATATCTGAGAAAAGGAAATATTCCATATTATATTTCCGTCCATTAAAAATGGCAGTAATTAGCGTACTTAAAACTGTCAGTATGCAAAATATCTCTGTTAAACAGTTTTTAAAAGTTAATCCAACTCAGATAAAGACACAGCAATTACAATTCAGGATATCATGCATTACTTTATAGCTGTTGCTTGTTTTCGTGAACTACTCACTGGATTTTTCTTTTACAAAAAGAAGCAAAAATCTAGAAGTTCCACATTACAAACGACTTCTGTGCTGCAGGGAGCAAACAAGTCATGTTTAAAGAGCAGTACAATGTGCAGTCACGTATACAACACTTCCTGGGGATTTTCTCCTCCAAACCAGTTTCACATTAATTCCTGATCAGAATGAAATGCGTCTGCTGTACGAACCTCATCCAGTCGAGTGAAACTTGACTACTCGGAGCATATAAGTCAAAGCTTTGTGCACTGTATAATCACTGTCATCATTAAGGTCAAAGCCGATTAGCGTATGTGACACATGCGAGGCTGTGTACCCTCCACTTCTGTCAAGACACATGGAAACAGGAAGCGTAAAGCAGTAGTAAAGCAAAGCTCTCTAACATTAGTTAAGAAGGGGGAGACAGAGAAAGTGGGAAAAAAAACAGGATAAGCTCAGTTACAGAACAAACAGTGGCATTCTCTTGGATTAGAGTCCTAAGTGGCTGCTGCTTGGTAATCCCCGCAGAGAGATGGCAGTGAATAGAAGGGAAATGAGAGAGGATATAAAAGAGAGAAATGACAGAATATGACTCGCTCCTCAAGAATGATAGTGTTTCAGATCAGGAACACTGAGCCCCAAAACATATATTTTTCCCAGTAATTGCGATTACTACTCTATGAAGCTGACGGAATCAGGGCCTAGTTCTGAAACGATATTAGATCTAAAAGTAAATAGATAAATAACAAAAAGGAATGTGATGGATCACATTAAATGGACAAGCGTATTGAGACTAGGATTTAATTTGCATGCCAGATTATCCTACTACCGATAGCAGCGTGACCTCCCGGGCAACTCTTATTAGTCGGATCTAGTCTCTTAAAATCCATTTAGTCTACTGAGTTAACACATATATAATCTGATTACAAATCCACCATGAAAATACTTAACCAGCAGCCTTTGCAACCAGCTCCTTGTTCCTGCAGCTCAATGCCATGCCAAGAAAAATGTGGAAAAACTCAGCACTTATGAGCAGAGCTGAATTAAAAGAGACACCTTTACTCTGTACATCATATGCTTCAAGATCATAGGCCTCAAATGCTCAGAATTTAATTATTTGGAATAATAATAAGCCTACACAACAGAGTACACTTTAGAGCACATACAAGTTAGAAAGTATACTTTTTTGAAAGCTAAACCAAACCTCAGAGTGAAAAAAAATATAGTGAGCAAAGCTGAACAACTTTAAAGCTAGCTAGGACAAAGTGCTAAGACAAAATCCCCAAACCCCAAAGCTATAGGGAATCACACACATGTAAGAGATGAACAGGCAGAGTGTGTTTTGTATTAAAGAGGAACGAGTGGAGTCCGTTGGCAGCTAAATCCCTGTTTGTTGGGTTGGTGGAGCTCACTGCTGGAGGCACTCTGCTCTGTGCCCCCAGCACACATGGCCTGACATGGTCAGGGTCATGCCTGAGTGCCTCATCCTGCCTTCCATTTACAGATGCTCCCCCAATCTTTCTTTCTCTCTTGCTCAGCTGGGGCAACTGGGGGATAAACAGCAAGAGAGCATAGATCCACACTGGGTAGCTACACTGGCCAGGAGGATGTGCTCATTTTGAGGATAAAAAAAATGTATGTAGTTTATAATTGGGACTAGAACTGGTAGGGGATGTGGAAAATGTTACAGAAAGCCAACAACAGGGCATACATTAAGCTGCTCTTTTTTGGTGTGTCCTGATATGAACTGAGAACCATTTCCTTATATCTCTTAGTAAAATTGGGTACAACTCAACAATTTTAGAGCAACCTCATTTTAATACATTTAATGAGGTTCCAGAAAATTGATAATAAAATGTCCTATATCTATCTATTTTATATATTTTTTTCCAAAATATGCTAAATATAACACAACTCACACTGAAGATACAGTTCATCTCTGCTAAGAAATTAAATACATTTTCTTGGCTAAAATGGAGAAATTCCTTGGCTATTTAAAAAAGTGTAATGGATTTATGTGGTTTATTTATGTGGTTTATCGTTTAATACAAACTTTTTATAAGATCTAACAGCTGCTTCCTTCTCCAGTGGTGCATTATGAAAATACTAATGCTGGCCGTGAATTACATCTGTGTTCTTTTCCTGTCTGAATCCCATTAACATGTAAAGTACTGCAAGAGCAAGGTTTGATAAGAGTTCATGCATTAACACACAAGGGAGGACTGTGCATCCTTGCTTTTCAAACACCAAACACTCCCAAGAACCAAGCTGTATCAACAGAATCTTGCAAATAAGAGATGCTTTGTCTGCTTCCTAGAAGGGACCCCCCCAACTCCTCTCCTGACAGCTGACCGTACTGCACTTTGCCCATCAGTGATTAATAAAATCTCCATTCTCCCAGACAGCACCCAACCAACACATACACACACTGTCAGTAAGCAACCCTTTCAGCCTGGCTATAATAGCACTGCGTGGTGAACATCGCTCCTCTGTGAGCATTAGTGTTTATTTCATTTGTAAAACCCCGACCACAAAAAAAAAAACTTAATCGCTTAATCGACCAAAGCAATTAGTAGCCAATCTCCTGAGTATTTTGCTTTGTCCCTAAACATTACACAGTGGTTTATGTCAAAGGATTTGTCACCTCCTCTATGAGGTCTTCTTGGCTTTGCAAAAAAATACACAATAGCAAAAAAAAAAAGAGAAAGAAAAAAACATCCTACAATCCTCCGCTGAGGATTTGAGAACTTATATAACTCCCAATTATCAAAACTTCTCCAGGCAGCCTCACAGCCCTGTGCTCTGTTTATATGACTCACAAAATAGCTAATACTCAACTGTGTATAATGCCAGTGTGGCCACATGACTGCAGCAAAGGCTCTCGTGCTTTCTGCCCCACTGAGTCAGGCATAATGGGTGTCTTGAAGGCTCCAGGCTCAGGCCAGCAATGCTAACAAAGCCTCGGTGGCTTGCAGGGAAGAGCATGTCTTCAAGCAACTTGCCAAAAACTCATTTTCAGGAGCACTCAGGGATTTCTGCAGGATACATGGTAGCGCCATGACATGTCTGGC
>JAOTRN010000041.1:14284464-14297485 GCA_028566695.1 Bagroides melapterus | reverse complement strand
TATATTCTTTGCTTTTTATTTCACTGAAAATTATTTTAGGAATCACATTATCCTGGGTTGTTATGTTTATATTGGAAAGGAAGCTAAATTTACCTAGCAAACAACCTTAGAAAGATATTTGTAACTGGGATAACTAGGCTTAGTATATATTTACAAATGTCTCTACATCGTTGTAAATATTATAAATATTCACTACAAAACAAATGATTGATTTTAAGTATTGCAGGCCTCAGTAGTTTTAGTGCAGCACTCTACAGAAATGTGACTCAATGCAGCCATCTAGTGTCAAAGTGTTAGCATTTTTCAGAATAACGTTAGGTACAGAGATGAAACGTTAAACAGAATATGATTTTAAATAAATAAAATGCAAATTTATATTACAGGCTTTTTAGAATAATGTACAATGTAATGCAGCCAAAATATATGTGCCTCTAAACTACAAAATGTATAAACTCAATATCAGCCATTTCTGATGTGCCTGCTTTATTACCCATTTTCCAAATGAAGCTAGTAACTATTAATATGATGGACATTTGGACAAATAATGAAATAAAGGTGTAAGTAATTATTCTGATTTATTCTCACATTGTTTAATTTGTTATCTTCAGAGTATAAGGCTAGGTTTCACTGATGTTGCAAGGCAAGTCTATGTGCTTGTGACCCAAGAGGGTTTAATCAGAGTCCAGCCAAGTCACAAAGTCTTCTGCATGACTCATTATCAGCTACATGTCCCGTGTTTCCTGCTCTGGATGCAGCTCTAATGGAAGTCTACGGCAGACAAGACATGACTACAGAGGAGCTGAAAGCAGAAACATGCACGCATACACAGACCCAGACACATACAACTGAAGCCATATTAATTATGCAGAACTACACATCTATAATGCCAGCATGTGGACTAGTACTGCAACTGACCCAGCTGAGAGCTCAGTTCACCCTTCACTATTGCCAATTCGACACAGTGTAATTGAGAATGACTATATCTTATAACAGTTCAGTGCTTAAGATGAAGTAAAGTTAACTAGTCAGAAGCAAGCCACGGATTACAAAGAGAAAAGAACTCAGTTGTAAAGAGATATTATTTTACGTGTTATTCATTAAAATTCATCAATGAAAACAGTCCACTGACAAGGTTGCAAGGTGGCAGATAGACTGACAATAACTCCAATAACATAAATGAACAAAATAAACCGAGGATATGATTCGAGCTTCACGTGTCACAAAATTAAATATATAAATAAATTTAAAATTAAATAAAATAAAACTATGCATCCAAACACTTCACTTCAATCGGCTGTGGCACAGTATTTGCCAGCTTGTAAGCGATACTGAAACTAATTAGCTCGCAGGGCTACTACACCATAATAAATATTTGAATGGGAATATGGGGCAGACATGACTTAAAAAGAATTGTGGTCATACCCACTGGCATTTAAAACGCTGAAAACAGTCTATTTGTGCATTATTATTACTATAGGTAATTATAAGGACGGTTTTTGGTTTGCAGTCCCTGTTGAAAACCTGTGATGAAAACTAATAGACCATCTCTAACTGTTGTCAAATTATTTTCCCGTTTCGTTATTTCCTCACTAAACTGATCAATAAATGTTAGACGTTTTCTACTTGCCTTGTTATTTCTCTTTGTTGTTTTAGTAGCAATAACTACTACCAGCTCGTTATACCAGCTTTTAAGAAAAATCAACAAATTTGAGCAGCTGGACCACTGTTTTGGCTGGTAAACTGAGTTTCATTTGCCACGGTTCTTTGGAGATTACAGTATTTAACCGTTGTTCACACTTACCATGGCCTTTTTAACGTTTATTTGTTTTCACTTCAACATGGTGAACTGATAGCTGCCAGGGAAAACCTAATAAGTAAAGCGACATCCTTTCATTCAATACCAACTGCAAAAAATGACAGTAAAATAAACGCCTGCAGTTGTTTTTAATCGCAGAAAATCTAACAATTTAACAGCTCGCCTGCAGCACGAGCGCGTGTTTACTTTTAACAGGAAATGATGTCATATACTTTTAAACAATCCACGGCGCGCAGGGTTAAGAAATTGTTCGCTTGAAGCATACAATAACCTGCTGTTTCAGTTTATCTGGAGCCCCCCTGCGCTCATTTAGGTAAGTTTAACAGATTTTTCGGTAGTGAGATGTTTATTTGTTTGCGTGGTAGCTAGTTTATGAAGCTAAACATTAATAGCTAACGCGAGCTAGTTTAGCTTTTAGCTAGATAGTTGAACCTACCGCTAATCAGTTTAGCGTTTATTTAACTTTAAGATTGAAAATTGTTAGGTAAAATTCCATCAGAAATGCAGACTTAACCGTGCTACAGAAATGACCAGGCTATGTTTCCACTCTTGGCCAGTTAACTAGCATTCAAGCTAGGCTGTGAGCCAGGGAGGTTTTCAAAACAAAAGGCAAAATAAAGCTGATGCTCGCCATTTAACCGCAGAGTAGGCCTGTAGCCAGAACTGGCGACATAAACACAGCATCATTTGTATTTTCCAAATATGTTCACATGTATATTTGCAGTGTTAAGCAAACGAAGATGCCAGTTCAGACGATGAAGACAACCAACAAAATATCTTTTTTGTGTTCACTAAATTTGACTACTGTTTAGCATTTCCATAAACATAAACCAAATCATAAACAAAAAAATATATAAAGCCATAAGTTAGCATATCAGTGTCAGTGGGAATTGACGAATTTAACCATTGTTCCGTGAAAAACGTTTTGTTTTTCTCCAAGTAGAAAAACTCTACTTTTGAGCAAACGCTGATCTGAGCTTTGTATTTGCTTGTTGACCAGTAACAGGATGGAGCTTCAGAAGATTATTCATGATGCACTGCATGACTTTGTCCGGTCGCACATACCGCATGCAGATCTGAGGTAACTTGGCTTTCTCCACCCGAAATGCAATCTTAAACACAGCAAGAGATGCAACGTATGGGGCATTTGTGTTAATTTTCTCTTCTTTTTTCCTTCTTAGCACACTGGATGATGTGCTGCTTTCCTACATCACTGGTGTGCTAGAAGATTTGGGCTCCCAATCAAGCGTAGAAGAAAACTTTGACGTTGAGGTGTTTGTTGAGATGCTTGAAGCTTATATTCCAGGCTTTTCCAGCATTGATTGGTAAATAATGTTGTTGCTATGTTGTGTGCTATGTTATGCACTGCACTTCAAAACAACATGGTTCATTAGGAATGTGTCTGTGGAAGTGTGTTTAACTATACAATAAATGTTTTTCTCTAGTGTTCAGGTCTGTGAAATGATGTTTAACTTAGCCTCGAAATTGGCCGCAGCACGGAAAGAAGGTAATTTAGTTTTAATTGCTTTTTTTGGTGGATCATAAGATTGTGTTGCCAGGAATTCAGAAAATGATTACTGAAATTCTTAAATCTTCCGTTTCAAGATCCTAGCGAACGAGAGTTAATAACTCTGAATATTGCCTGTTTCAGGGTCTTTTGCATTTAAGACAGAAGAGAGGAATTGTTCCTTGACTCCTGCTACAGAAGAAAGAGTTCCTTTGCAAAAGACACACAGCCACTCATCACATGTAGAGGGAGCCACAGCCAAGGTATTATCTCACATATGAGTTTGCAGCTCTCAGTCCATGCCGCCTTTCTATTTTTTTTTAGTTGCAGGATATTTTCAGGACCCTGTTTGTAGGATTTGTATGTAACTTGCAGATGAACTGATTAGATTATGATATTAATTGAAGGTCATGGGATGGGAATATTTGAACTAGTTTTGCTTCAGTCATTTTCTTCATTTCTCAAGCATCTTTTAAGGTATTTCTGGCTTACAAATTAACAATAATAGACTTGATGGCAAAGGCAGTCCTGTTGACAGTGTTGGCAATGAGTTTGACTTGTAAGCGAATTAGCTATAATGCAGTGTACTGCTGTGAGGAAAGTGATCATGCTAACAAACGTAGAACACATCTGGTACTAAAGCAATGGAAAAAGTTAGCATTATTTGTAAAAGTATTTGTTTTTTACTGTTATCCAATGGATCTAATTTTCTAATCAGGTGTATGTGTGTCTGTGTGTGTTTATATTAGGTGAGCACTTCAGAGTGGGATGAACAGGAACAGCACCTTCTGGAGATGTTTCCTAAGTGTAGCGTAACTGAAGCCAGAAGTGCATTATCTATTGCTAAAGGAGACATGGAGGAAGCTGTTCGACTCATCATTGAGGGAGATGTGCAGCTCAATCCCGCTCCTCTACTCAGTGTGAGTAAACCAACCATGGTGAAGCTTGATTTGTCTTGGGACATGGAAAAACTCACCAAGAACAGTGGCCCCATAATGAATAAATGCAAAAGTATATGTATTGCTTGAACCATTATCTGGTTGTACATGTTGTATTGTTTCTTTTTTTCTAGGGAGGTCAGGGGAAGGCTGTTTCTGCACAGGCTGATGAGAAGCTTAAAGCAAATATTTTAGAAAAGTGAGTCTTTTCTAAACTAATATAATAGTTAATTTTTCTGTTTTATAGAGATAAATAAATGAAGTTTTATCAGATCAGAATCAAATTAGGGTTTTATTTGTCGTTGGAGACAGACACTATACGTGTGTGTGTGTGATTTTTTTTTTTTTTTAACTTTGTTTTTGTTTGTTTATTTATTTTTAATATTAATTCAGTATCTTATAATTGGTCCTTTTCCTATTTTACACTACACCAGTCACTTTTGACCACTGTTTGTTTCGTATATTTGTATTATATGCTTATATTCAGGGGCATTGCTAAGGGGGGAAAGTTAGGACGATTCTAAGGGCCCACGCACTTTGGGGGCCCCCAGAGATCTGATTTATTGGTATGGAATGTGTGTGGTAGGAGGCCCAACCTCATATTCTTTCATAGGGACCAAAATTGCTAGCAGCAGCCCTGCTTATATTGTCTTGTCTGTTAACCTAGAAATCATTTTTCTTCTTCTTCTATACTAAACATTTAAATTAAACTGACAAACGTGAATAAGTTCCTTTTCTTTCAGATACATGTTGATAGATAGCGAGGAAGATAAGAAAATACACAGACCGTTCATCCCAAAAGATGTGAGTCCCCTTTTCATGTGTGAGAGTGAATGTGGACATGCTTGTGAAGAAAGTAGCATACATAACATAGATGTTGGCACTATAACAGCATGTCATGTACAAGACCACTAGTCTGATGAGTTGATTAATCTCCTATAGGCTCCAAAGAAGATGGTGCGTTACCATGGCAATCAAGTGGTGACTACCAAGGGAGAGCGCTACCATCTGGTCAAGAAAGATGAAACAGAGGACATGAAAAAGACTTATGTTAGCCTTAAACCAGCACGCAAATATCGCTTTCATTGATGATATCTGTACAATTACACATCTGGTTTTTACATTTTATTTAAGACAGGTGTGATTTGGCCAGTAACTTGAGTTCATATTTTTAATTTTGTTTTTGTGTCTTTTTGCAGTGTGGATGATTAATACTCTTAATCAATTCTACTCACTTCAAACTGCACTGACCAAAACAAATCATTACAAAGTTGTTGTTTTGGGGAAGTCTTTTAATTTTTGTTGTATTTTGTTTTAGTTGTGTTTTATGTCCCAACACGAGTTCTATTTCACTCATAACTGCCAAGGGTGGTTCAACGTGTGTGTTTGTGTATGTTTATGTTCTGATACCTTCCACAGTTACATAGTGGAAGCTACCTCCCTCTTTTTCTTTATCATGTGCATGTAAATATCCACTTCTCAGCTTGTAACTGCAGTCAGAGCTACAGGTTACTTGCTCTCAAGTGTTAGGGATGGACACCTCTCATTCTCTTCTACCACAGTGAGTTTACTTCTTATTTATTGTCAGTAGTTTTCATACAGGGTTACAGTTACTACTGTGTAACCTTAAAAAGGTCACAGTCCATGCCAGACTACCAGCCCACTATTCTGTAAAGATGCTTCTGACTCCAGACATCCTCTGTGCTAACTGCAGCTATCTTGATGTCGAAGTAACCCATTAAACCAGCAGATTTAGTGCCCAGTTCAGAGACAAATCTGGCCCAAGCCCTGTAGTGTACACAGCTTGCTTTCTGCAAAACACCCTTATCTGGCAGTGGCTGATCAGTATAATAAAAAGCCCAGTAAGCAGTCTGAGTTGTTATTTAAATGAATTAACAACTTGGCAGAAAACAGGACTAGACTAAAATCTGCTATAGAGCAGCTGAGACAATACAACATGTAGTCTTTTTATTAAACAGGCTCTCCTTGTAGTCTATTGACCAGTCATCCTTTTTTTTGTTCCTTATCAGGGGAGCGCAAGGAAGCCGTGTCTGAACTGTGCTGGAGGCCGACTTACTAGAGATCACTTCAGAGTTGTCTAATTCCATGTTCTGGCAATAAGCTCACTTTGCATGAGTTGATGACCAGATAATCTTGTGGTTGAATCTAGGATTTCTACTTAAGGTCATATAACCCAGTTGTTGAATTGGTGGATTGACCTTGCCACCTTTATTGGGGGTGCTCCTGCTTGCTTTGGTTTCTACACATCCTACAGTATTGTCAAAAACATGTGGTGTCCTCCTGCTCAGTAGAGAAAAGACACCAAGCTTTAAACAGGAGGGCCCACAGGTTGGTGGACCTCGTCATATTATTGCCCCTAAAAGGACTGGACATCCACCCTCGGTTGTTATGTGGCACTAGGACGGTCTCATCATCTATGGGCATTATTTAGAGATTACTCCTGGACGTCTGTATTGCTGTTGTTACCTGGACAGCACAATGCACCTTCTCTAGGTTGTACAATGTCACACCAGTGGTGTGAGTTCCGGGCTTATCTCTGAGCACTATTGAGGACAGTCTTATTAATGACGTTGTTATGTGCTAGCCAGGTGATCCCCACCCCTGGTGTTCAGGTGGGTTGAACTAGAATCTGGTTACATATGTAACTGCTTCTATAAATCCCAGGTAAACACCACTGTTCCTTGTCATTTGTAAATAACGAGTAGTTTCCAGGTAAAGGTGGCTGTATTATGGTGGTATTTATTGTAATCTCTGCATCATGTATCACTATGTTACTTTGTACAGTTTTGGCATGTGAGTCAACATGTTCAAGAAAGCACCAAGATGTCCCACACTGCCCCTAGTTGTTACACAGGGTACATACATTCATACTCAAGTATGTTAGGGGCAGTGCAGGTTGTGCATGCAGTTTGAAATCTGATTGTTATGCGGTATTTTAGTCAGTAATACATGCTGCTAAATGGGTGTTCTGTTCTTAAAAACAACCAGGACAACAGTTACGGCCTCAGGCAGATTTAATACCCAAAGGTTCTAAAGGAAAAATGTTACATTGTATTTTTAATGCAGATATACATATTTTACAATGTCTCCCAATTTCATTTCATTACTTTTTTGTAACTTTAATTCTTTTACACTGGATCTGTTTACTAATTCTGCTCTTCTGTGTTAGAAGTGTTATGCACTTTGGTGCTTACAGGTTTGCATGGATTTAGCTGATGGAAAGTGGCTGTTCATGTCATTCATGTTTACTGTTCATAGTAGTACAGGAACCCTAGCGTATTAACATTTGTTAAAAGGTGTCATTTCGCTCAGATTATGCAGTTCCTCATGAAGAGGTGATATCTGCTAACTGCTAAACTGTGTTCAGACATGTCAAAATCTTTATTTTTGCTGTATGATTAACATAAAAATATGGATGTAAACTTTGTCAGGTGTATTTTTGGCTGGAGGTTTTATCATTCTAAATTTACAACAGTTTTTTGCATCATACACCTGTTGTGTAACATGAGTTGTAGAACAGTTGGCTGAGCTGAGCTTTGAAAAGGTGGTGTGTTATTCATTAGAATACACAGCTGAGAATGTATATTAAAGCTGATAACGTGGTAACGCAGTAGCATTTATAAAAGAACACCCAGCTGTTGAATGCTTAAGAAAGAAAAAGGGGTGAAGGAATTGAGAACACTCCCTAAACAAAACTAAATCTTCCAGTTTCAGACACTGCTTTAAAGAAGAATGTTGGGGTATTCTTACAGAAACTGAGCCACAACAGTTTGTCATATAAACAATTTATTGTGTTGCTGACATCTTTTGTTACATCAATAATGAAGAGTCAGTCTGATCCAGAGACTGTCTGCATGGCAAGGCACCAGATTATACAGATGACACACAGATTCCTCACTCAGAAGCAGTGTGATGTAAAGCCACTCCATTATCTGTGTTTGTATTGAAACTTGAAATGCATGTGGCCAAAACATGAAAAGTAAAAATACAAACAAACTATTAGCCTAATTTAAGATAAGGAAAAATCAATGAACAGTAAATGCAGCACGCAGCCTCACATGTTCATGCTAATGAAGGTGAATTTGTTAGCACCACAAGCTTCATAGCAGACTAATCAGCTGCAGCTAGATGAAAGTAAACAATGACTTTAGTTGCATTCCACAATGTCCTGATGCACGAAGATTTTGACCAACCAGAATCTACGCAAAGCAAATCTCCTGTGCCTTTCTATATCTGCATCAAACACTGTTTGTTTGTACAGAATAATGCATTTCTGTTGCACAATATTTAATCTTGATTATTCGCATAATTCTTTATACTTATTTCTGCTCAGATGAACAAAACAGACGTCACAATGAGCGCTTAGGATACCCAGAATGCTTCATTTTTTTTAATGTCAGCATCCCTTGGGAAAGCATCACTGTGCAGTGACTATGATTCTTATATACCAATGAAGACAATGAACCAAGAAGTTGAACCAGAATCAACAAGTTGAAAAAGGCTGTAAGGTTTTTCCATTTCGCACATACATCTGTATCATTACCATTAAACAATATTATACACCTCATTAAGTATTCACACAACCTAAAGGTGAATAATGGGTATGGCTTTATTTGTAGAAGAAAATGCATTAAAGCAATCTAAATTTCTGGGAATGTTAAGTAAGGGAGAAGAGTGTAGCTCTGGTTTGCTTTTGTTTCTGAAATACATGCACAACAGGGTGGAGCATCTTATTCAGAGAGAAATACAGCAGAGCAATACTTCTCGGTAAGAGTAGTTTGTAGTTAACCGGAAAACCATTACAAATAAGTAATATATGTATAGCTTTTTTTATTATTATTCTTAATAAGGCAATACTGTAATTTGTTTTTTTTTTTAAACCCATGTCGTATGTGTAAATCACTGACCAAAATGACGGTACCCTACACACTGACAAGGTTTCCTACAAATATGAAGCTAAACATTATGCAAAGCTGAGAAGTATTCAAAATAAAAGCTATTTTATCCAATAATTAGAGGCGGTATATATGGAGGTGAAAGATGGATAAGAAACAGACACTTCTTTAGATTTTTGTGTAGATGGGAAATATATAATCGCAATTCTAAATTGTATTTATGATTTACGTTTAGGATTTATGATTACGTTTTTTGCAGATATATGGAGGTGAAAGATGGATAAGAAACAGACACTTCTTTAGATTTTTATGTAGATGGGAAATATATAATCGCAATTCTAAATAGTATTTATGATTTGAATTTAATTAATGCTCTGACAACCCTGCAATATTTCGATACTCCAAACGCCATTTCACCCCAACTTAAGTGACAAAAGAATCCTTCTACAGAGTGAGTGGCAGGAGGGAGACGAACAGCATGAGAATTTAAACAAAGAGGAGTAAAAGTGCATACTCTAATGCTACACTGTAAAATCAATCAGGACTGATAGATAAGGCATCTCCCATCTCACTGATGGGAACAGGGTAAATGATCGGCTAGCTGATTTTTCTTGTAGTTTGTGTTCCCACTTGGGAGGAGATGGCTGACTTTTTGCATTTCAAAATAAGGTAATGGAGCCTTTTTCTTATCAGGTTTATATTCAGCTTGCTAACACAAATCTGGTTCGTTGCAAATGTTTTTTTTAATACAGTTGAGATAAAATGATAGGCGACTAATCCATTCTGTGTGATATGTAATGTTTATTACGCCACAGAATGAGCACACACACAGGATGGCAGGCCAGCGATACACAGACATGACTGCTTAATCAAGATCTGTACTAAATGGCCGGCAGCTGCTAAAATGTAAGCTATTGCTGAGAGGTTTTGCACTTTGCTGCCACTCTCAGTAACTGCGACATTGTTAACACTGACGTGCCGCAAGAAATCCTCTAATTGTACTTCTGTAATACTGAGTAAAATCACAATTGGCGGGATTTTGGGCTTATAACATGCCTCTCCATAGTAGGTGTCATTACTATTTAGGCATGAGTGTTCTGTTTGGAACAGAGCCTGTAGTTCTACCTAAATATGTGCATTCACAGCTGTGCTATTAATCTTTGTTTATAGAAAAGTGTAGTACGACCCAGTTTACAAACTGTTCAGCCGGAATGAGCCTGAAATAGCATTTGTCTACCAGAGAGGGTGACATTTCAAAATCCAGTGCTTTCTATGTCCAGTGACTATTACCTAGACATTTTAAGTGCCAATATTCATTACATCACAAGTTCATTATAAGGACTATCCAAATTAAGTGAAGTATAAAGTATAGTATTACTAGGTGTTGTCTAAACTATATTAACCATGTCTTTCAATTCAAAGTACAAGCCATAGATATGTTATCAACAAGATCAATAAAAAAAAAAGCT
Organism: Bagroides melapterus; assembly: GCA_028566695.1. Lineage (NCBI taxonomy): Eukaryota > Metazoa > Chordata > Actinopteri > Siluriformes > Bagridae > Bagroides > Bagroides melapterus. The sequence goes on along the minus strand of JAOTRN010000041.1, from coordinate 14,286,839 downwards.
GGAACACTTGTGGGGGGAAAGCTTTGCTTTCAATCACAACTTCATGTTAGGAAAATCAGTTTGGCACACAGCACATACAGTGAGCGTATACAAAACCAAGAATGCAAAGTCTAACAATGTCAAGAACCCACAACATCATTCACTTCTTTGCAAGAATCACTATAGAACAATAATCATCAATCTGAACATCTCTTGTGTTCAGAGATTCAAATTCAAATCAGCATAAACATCCTGCTACTGAAGATGAACTGAGCAGGTTAAGAAAAAAAAAAAAAAAAAAAAAAAGAAAGAAATCAAACAGCCCAAGTGCAAAACGGACTAATCTGGAAAGTTAATCAGGCAATCAGATCTCAATAAATAAATATGCAGGTTATTTACGATTTTAGTTAGGACTTTTCTTTGTATAATTCTTTTAATAATACTAAAATAGCATCAGAAAAAGGGGCTATATTGTTGACTTTCAGATTCAGTCTCATCATATAAAGAAGCATCAATTCCTATTTGGGACAAATTACTTTCTTACTGTAAAATACATATTTTATTGAATTCATACACAGACTTAACAGTCTTAAAACACAGTAAATGAAATGTTTGATAATTGTACCATGTGTAAAATAAGAGTCACCATCAAACCAATGCAAAGTGTCAAACAAACAGACTCAACATGCACAGAAAGATCAACTTTTTTAGCATTTATCAAAACTAGTTTAAAAAAAAATCCTATCAACAGTCCCATTCCTTCAGAGGTTTAAAACAAGACTTCTTGCATGTCACTACTGTGACTCTACGCTACACTCTTTTGAGGTGGGATTGGGGGAGTAAAAAGACCTAAAGGAAAAACATCGGTACTGATTTCAAAAGTCTGAAATTTTATAACCTGCATAAATTACAATTTACAGTAAAAAGTTGCTAGCAACACAACTTAGGCTTGCTGGAAGCACTCTTAAAACTGGCATTCATCTATTCCGGCAAGGTAACGAACAACGAAAAACAGGTGCTATTGCAGAGGTGTGTGTGCTCTGAATGTTTATTTTCTCCCACACTGCATCGTACAACTAATCAGTATATATCACATATTATGAGGACTCGAAAGACAGAGCAAATCAATCTTTTCTAGTGGTACCGTCCTTTAGCAGATGGAGATATTCAAAGCAGACTGAAATGAGTGCAGCCAAGATGCTGCCATGCAGTTAATTGAACAATCTGAATGTACAGACAAATATCCATCCACATCCCTATGCTCTACTACATATAGCACGCTGGAGGTAAACTGCAGATTAACTCAAACCCTGCTCGTATCTCCCCTTGATCATCCTGTTCAGCAGTGGCCCAACCTGTCAAAAGATGGAATAACAAAATCGGTTATATTTGATTTTATATACACAACACAGCTAACAGCTTATGAAGGCCACATGATTGTGCTTCACAGAATAACAGACTGATGATGTTTCTTTGGCATTAGTTTATTACGGAAAATAATGCAAGAATAAAGGTACAGTTGCACTAGACTTTCAGCATTTTGCAGGGTTCAAGACATGCCAGGTGTTACAGGTGTTTATTTTCTCCTTGTTAGCAACGAGCTACCCAGCTATTTTCATGGTCATGCGCTAACAATATTTTCTACAACGCTATATTCAGTCCTAGTCCCATATTGACTTTTGTGAAGATGGCACACTGTGACGAATCATTGTTCCATTATACTATCACGTTTCTACATGTTACAAATTCAGAGAGTTCAGAGTTCACCTCCGGTCTTTAGCATCTGCATGAATGGAAATCAGCAGAGCAAAAAGTGTAGTGTGACCATGCCTTAAAATTAGGAACTGCAAAACAACTGCAGCCTTTAGAAAGCAAAAACCTTTGTTCCTGGCCGGAGTCTAGGGCAGGCATTTCCAAACTAGGAGTCGTGACCCCACATGAGGTCATTGGATTTATAAACATGGTCATGAAAGGTCTCCTCTTACAAATTAATAAGAAAATATCAAAGATGGATTGTATGTGCTAATATTTTGGAATATTTCTTTGAGTAACATTCAGACAAGACATATTTAATTAATGATTTAATCTGTGCTATTATTTTCTCTTTTCTCTGCTAAACAAAGTAGTGATTTGTCTCAAATCACTTTCTTATATACTATATACTATTATAGATGGTTATTGAGTTGTTTTTTTCTATTACAGTTTGTCAATGTTCTGAATTTTATAAACCTCATGTAGCCTTAACCTCACTGAAAAATCTGTTTTGTGTACCAGTTTTCTGTTTTTTATAGATTAGTTAATAATGTCAGAGTTTTATTTCATATACAGTACTGTGCAAAAGTCTTAGGCACCATATTATCTGTAGTACAGATTTTGTTCTATAAGTTTATGATGTC
>JAOTRN010000041.1:14260625-14284364 GCA_028566695.1 Bagroides melapterus | reverse complement strand
TATATATACACACAGTACTGGGCTTTTGGTGATCATGGGTCTTGTTCTGGTGTGTGGGTTTTCTGACTCTGAGCTTGGTTTTCTGTTTCTTCACTTGCTACAGACACTGTAAATATTTTCCACTTGTTCACCAGCAGTAGGAGTGTGGCTGCCTTTTTTCTTTGGGCAAGGGTTCCTTTTTGTTCCTGGGTTTTCGGTAGGGAGTTAGGGAAGACTGTATTTTCTTTTCTTTCCTTTCAGGTAAGATAGCTGATTGTTTATTATTCTGGCCTTGGTCCACCCTGAAGAGACGCAGTGTACAGTTGTTGTAGATATATATGTTAGTTACTCACTGTGAATATACCAACATTCATAACAAAATTCTTCTATATATGTCTCGTAACACACACACACACACACACACATATACAGTATATATATATATATATACACACACACATACACACACACACTGTAGTTGTAGTAACCCTACTTTTGGCCCACCCTGTATATATATAGATATATATGGAATGTTTTAAGAGAGACAGCTTGTCAGTGTGTTTTACTTCACTTTGCATAAAATTGTTAAGCATTTCACTGTTTGATTTGGAAACCTGATGGACTGGGATGTTTTGGCTCTGGCAGACTGTCTAGTGCTTTTATATCTTAGGATGTACAAAAAGATATGCATCAAGTACGTGAAGAATAAGGCAGCTCACATTAATGTTGCTTATGTCATGCATCAAGTATAAACCATGCTGGCAGTATGACTCACCCGCATGGATTAAAAAACAAAAAAACACTTCCGTCTACACTGATTATTAAGCCCAAGGAATATGTGTTTTCTTAGTGTCTTACTTTACGTAGATAATTTTTTTAAATCTCTAAATAAAATTTTCAAATATTACATTTATTATAAATCTAATTTAGGATGGTCAGGGCTTAAGTTCACAGAAAATTGCTGTTTGGAGCTGTTTGCTCAGAATGTTTGAGAACCCCTGGTCTAGACTCCATCAGTGGAAAGACTGTGTGAACCTGTTTGTTGCTCTCTCACACACACACACAAACATGGTGTGACAAGGTTTTAATAAATTCCAGAACAGCTGTCAAAACCTGTATGCTCAATTTCTAATTTTGCTTAAAAGCAGGTTAGCTACAAATATTTTTGTATCTAGGTTAAGGTCAAAAGACAGAAGGACCAGCTCCAGTGCACTCCTCAAGTGTTTAAAAATAGAAAGAAAAAACACTGTGATTGAATGTTCTACTTTTCAGTACCTCATGTGGGTCCCCCAAGGCCTCTCCTAACATCTTTTCAATGTTCCTCATAATGGCCACCTTCTGATGGGCCTTCAGTGGGTATTCTATCCTCTTTGGAGTGGGTGCACCCTGAAAAGAATAATACAGGTATGTTTCACTTGTGATATGAGATCACATCATACAAAAGCCTCTCAATGTCTGGATTGACATTACAGGCAGTTTTGGAGTAACGGGCTCTACAATGTGTGCATCCATGTGGCATGGCGGGAAAACGGAGAAGTAGGAATCGTTTGAGCTACAGAAATGGTTATTAGGAGATCATTTGGGAAATTATGCATTTCAAATTCAAAATATTCTCGGGTGTTTAATATCGCATGTTGTTTTAGATAGGAGTTTGTTAACATTTTTTTGCAATGATTTACTTAGCTGTATAAAGTTACTCCCTGAATCAGGGGCATCAAAGTGAGATTATGTCATGTTTTTGAGCTCTTGATGGACCGTAATCTAAAACTGCTAATTTTCTAACGTTAATAACAATTCTTATTATTATTCACAATCTATGCTAGGCTCTGAAATTAGATTTGGAATACACAGGGACAAAATAGAAGCTAGAAGAAACAATTTAACTACATCTAATCTTAGAAGACATGACTTATTATACAAATGATATATTTCCAAAATCCTGACCATCACACCCACACCTTTGTTGCTCTGTTGCTTAATGGAAAATAGAAGCCCACGAGTGCATAGGATGGCTTTGTATGTTCTAGGAGTAGTTTCCCTTAACTGGAACCAAGTAGCCCAGATCTGTTCCAGCATGACATGGTGCATGAAGCACATAAAATGAATTACATGTGGACATGGGTGTCATGGTTGGTGTGGATTAGTGATGACCCAAACCTTGTGTTGGATTGGGGGCTGAAATTGGGAGTTTAATTCTAGCTGTAAAATCAGTCTGCAGATAAATACCTTGTACCAGAAGTTGACAGTGATGGTTACTCCTCCATTTAACAGGGACTCAATGTGATGCCACCTGGAATACAGACAGAACTGCATTCTAAACAGAAAGCTCAACCAGAAAGTATGAGATAATTATTTACACACTGCAGTTTATGTGCAGATAAACCACATATTTTTTAAGTCGATTTCAATGATATTCCAAGTTTGGGACAGGACAACATTTCTTCCTATACTTCCAAAGATATGCATTTAGCACTAAAACAGGAAAAATAGGATTACTGTCTAATTAAACACACAGTTCTTAAAGTTTATTTTATTTCATTACTTGTCTATTGATATCAGATTCAATATTATTACATCCAAAATATAAATACCAAAAAAGAAATGAATAAATAACATTAACATTCAAACCAATTAGAATTCAATATGCTTTGATTAAATCATTTATAATCCCAATATTGTAACTAAATCATACTGTCTCCCCACTGTACAAATAATTGACAAGCACCTCTTACCAGTACATAGGAATGTACAGCACATCACCTGGACCAACAACAGCCTCATATCCAAAGGCATTTTTAAATTTAGGAAACTTTTCATAATCGGGATTTTCAAAATCGACCTACAATGCAAAGAAGATGCAATTAGGTATTAGTTTGTCAATGTGTCTATACTATAAAATACTAAGGAATCGAGGATTGCAGAACACTAAAAGCAGTAACTAAAAACAATGAAAGAAATGAATGAAAGAAACAAAAATTGTAGACTGGTGTTTGTTCATACCAGCATTAGCAATGATTAAAGGTTTTACATTGACATTAAAGCACCATATGCTTTATAATGTGCTTGGTCTAATGCATTAGAGTATCTATTTAAACGACCTGTATGGTCAATATGTTCAATAAGCTGTGTAATTGTTCATACTGAAAATTTTCTGTAAGATGTTTAGTATTTTTGGAAACAGTCTCTGGTGTTAGAGCTTACAGAAGCAATACAAAAGTCTTCATGACGGAGGACTTTGCACTTTGGTTTCTCATTAACATGACAAGCTCCATTTTTGTTTAATTTCAAATGCAAAAAGGGAGCAGCTGCTGAGAGAACCATGGTTTTTAGCTTCTACAACATGAGTAATAACAGGATGTGACTATCATTAAAAAAATTGTTTGAACTGACAAATTCCTGTGTTAAACTAGGAATAAAACCCTTTGTTATTGGATAATAATCGGCTTCTAAGTGGTAATGCATGACATCACCGAAATGTTGATGTTGAACAGCACCTACTGTTATTTTATTCCTTACATAATATACAGCAAATCTAAAAATGTCCTTATTTACAGGGTTAAGATTTACTTTTATGTAGATTTTCTGATGTGGTTTTAAGGTTATTCTTATTTTCGGACATACCTGGCTCTGCCTGTCACATGGATGATGAACAGGGTAAGGGTAGAGACACTCAAACTGGTCTGGTGGGAAAAGGATGCATCTCTTGTAACCTTTGATTTGTGCAAAAAAATTCTGCTGCTCATCATAATGTGCTGGTGTCACGTTTCCTTTTCAATGCAAGAGAATCAGAAGCATGTGAGAAAACACAGCAGAGACGTACGTAAATATCAGGCAAATAAAATGTAACATCGGAGCTGTGTTGCTGTGTGAACGTCTACACTACTAAATTGCATGTTATACACTATGCTAGGATGCTGTACCTTCCATGCCTATGAGCAGCAGGTTTGATGTTAGCTGCCCCCAGTTTCGTTTGGTTTGCTGTTTGTTGATCCAGTTCCAGTTGAATCCCAGAAAATCCACAACAATTTTCCTCCCTACTGTGTCGTTCAGGGTTTGCTGCAAGTATACTCTAAAAAAAAAGTTCATTGAATAAAGGTCACAGAAGTGACAGAAAAAAACAGACTTTCACTTATCTATTCCCCAGGAAAAAAGGACCACCATAACCAATAACACTACCCACATATAATTATAAGGGTAGATGATTCTTTTCAGCATGTCTGTGTGTGTGTGTGTGTGAGTCTTTACACTATACACAATTTATGTAAACCATCATGCAGCCCTTCATTAGTGGTTGACCACAAGACTGCTGATATTTTTGGTTGTCAAATTGTCTGAAACTGAGAAGAGACATTGTGTAAAACCCCAACATCACTAATACACTCAGACTACTACCATGTCAATTTTAGTCCTGAGTTCAGAACCCATATAATATCTGCTTAGAGGAGTACCTGGTGTGGTTTCATTTCCTGTATAAAGAGCATAGAGGGTGGCTGAGGAAACAAATAATACTTTCAATAACTATGGGTCTACCTACAACATCTACATTATGCACGTGAACGTGCAGCAAACCGGCAGCTCAGTGTAACAGCTTGTGCTTTTATTTTTAGAGGGAAATCAGGTATCTTGATAAGGGATTTAATATTTAAACAACAATCCAATGGAAAAGCACACAACATGGACTGATAGGTTTCCATATCAATGTCAAATGTACTTCTGGCAAACCCTACATAAAATCATGCAACTCACTTCCACAAATTAATGAGTAATCAATGATTAACGACCTGGGCAAAATCCATCTGTCATAGTGTACACTACATGATTAGCCCTAATGTTTTAGTACAGGACCATTTTGGATTCATGCAATAAACAAGATGATGATAAAACATTATCATCATCATCACCTTCGCAGACATTCAGTTTTGTACAGATTTAGATTAGATTAGATTAGATTCAACTTTATTGTCATTAAGCAGAGTGCAGGTACAGAGTTAATGAAATGCAGTTCTGTAAACTTTAAGCAGTACTAGACAACACAATTTAAAATCTGCTCCAAAAGTCACGCAGGAAAACGGGAGTCCAGTGACAAGGCAAAAGAGCTGCACTAGGAAGTGTGCACATTAGAAGGTTTTGCATTAAGTTATAGCAAAGTAAAAACTAATCAGGTCAATGGTATACATAAACTTACACATGTTGTGTAAAACAAAAAGAGCACTGTGTCCTATTCCACTTCACCAAAATAAGCATCATGTGTTGCCCTGTATGTAAAATGAGTATAAAGTGACTTGGCAGAGATTAAGGACTAAACAGTAACTAAAAGAAAGACAATTCTGAATAAAAGACAGAAAATGCAACCTGAAATTGACCAAAGGCAATGTAATAATTACTAATAATCCTTATGTTTATTGTAACTTAACATTATTTTAACTATATTATACTTTATTATGTGTGCAGGTTCCTAATATTTTATGGCAGAACAGAGCATCAAGCTCAGAGGAATAGTTTGTATCATCATATTCCCTGAGCTCAGGCAAAATGATGCCAAGTGCTGCTTGAGCCAGACTGAGATGAGAGGACACATATTGCTAACATTAGACCACCGAGCTAAAATTCAACCCACAGTGGAACATGCTGTACTGTATAAAATGGCAAGCTGTGTGTTGGCATTGATCGCAAAGCACCATTTAATGGTCGTATTGGAGCATATACGACATCCAGGAAGTTGAGATAAAAGCATGAATAATGTATGGTAAATATTACTTCTTGTTAAATCTCTCTCTAATATTATGTCAATGCAATTATGTTCATTTTCCAAATATCAAAACAACTAAACTAAACCTAACTAAAGAAGTGACACAGAAGTGCATGAAGAGGTCAGTGTTTTTTCTGCTTGATAGTTGGCCGACACCTAGAAGTGATTTTATTTCCTCATTCTATTTCATGCACCCTGACACGTTCACAGTGGTGGCTCAAGCGGTTCAGGCACAGCATTGTTGATTGGAGGATCAGGGTTCACGCCTAAGCACTGCAAACCTGCCACTATTGGGCTCCTGAGCAAGGCCCGTAATGCTTGCTGCTCCAGGGGTGCTGCATTAAGGCTGACCCTGCACTTTGACCCCAACTTCGAAAGTTGGGATATGTGAAGAAAGAATTTCACTGTGCTCTGATGTGTATGTGATGAAATAAAGGCTTCTATTCTAACACATACCTGTTGTTACAGCAATTTAGCCCAAGTGGTTTCAAGCCAAACTGATAGAAATCAATACAAAATTTGTTCACATACGGACATATATGTTTAGTAACAGATTGATTCATTAAAACCCCTTACCTCTGTTTTCCATTCAGCTCCTCCATTTGATGCATCTTTTCTACAAATTCAGAAAACTTCATCTCTATTCTGCGTGACTTTGGCACAAAGTTCTCAAAGTTTGACATTTTCTTCTCATCATAATATAAGAATTTGTGGTTTTCAGCAATGTACACAGAAAAGTCCCCATTGCCAATGTTCTCTTGCAAGTAACTGATGTCCCACTTGAGTGCTGGAAAAACCAAGTTGGTATCTGTTAACACCACAGGTTCCTATGAAATAAAAATGGCAGAATTATTATGTATAAACATACAGTTATAAACAGATAGAATGGATTGTTGGTTATTTTTTACAAAGGTTTTGTAATCCTACATTGTTGGTAGGACTGGATGTCTTCTAAATCCACTACATTTTACCTAACAAGAATTAACACATTTTTAACACAATTCAAGTACAATCAGAATTTAAACAGTGGTTTCCAAACACATTTCATTTACCCAAATCATCTCAGCATCTTTTAAATTCAGGAGGAAGAATCCTAAATGAATGCTTACTAGCTGAGCCAGGCTTATTTCAACCAATCCACTGAATTTATTAGGAATTTCAGTTCCATGAAGGAAGATAATCAAAAGCCCTAGTCAGTTACTATGATAACATATGCCTTTGGATATACGTACATCATATAAGGCTAATCCCAGTTCTTAGCTTGGATTATGTAGTCACTATATGACTTCATGGTTCTACCAAGATAAAACAAGGTTGCCAACAAATTGCTGCCAATCTAACCCGTTTACAATTACATCACCAAATACAGTCTTGTCCAGCTCAACTCAACCAGAAGAAAGTGGAAGAAGACATAAATTCTGAACGCTCTTCTCTGAGACCACCAAAATTGTTCCTTCTTTGCTCATGTCACTGTTGCTGTAATTCCCTCATTTCAAAGTGATTACACACTTGTCAGGATAATACCATCTTCATTTTTTATAATTACAGATTTACTTTTTAAAAAAGAAGACTGTATTATATATAATGACTGTAAAAATAATTCTGGACTGGATTGTTGATTGGGGTTCAAGCCCCAGTGCTGCCAAGCTACCACTGTTACGCCATTAAACACTCACTGCTCCAGGGGTGCTGTATCATGGCTGACCTTGCACTCTTTTAGCTACAGTTTCTACAGCATTATTGATACTTAACTAGAAGCTTCTGTTTATGTATTAGTCCTTTATAATCTTTGTAAAGTTTATTGAGCAATACGTGCTTGCCAGGGGAAGGAAAAATAGGAACCATGCTTATGCAGTCTTTAACATACAATGTATTGTTTCTGCAGTTGATTTTTCAGTTTCTGATATGCACAAGCATTATGCACAGAATCAATCACTACAGCGACATCAATCATCAAAAACAAGTCATATCAAGTGGAACTTACTGAGCAGGGAGTCACCAGTTTCCTCTCTTAAGCAAAAGTATTTCAAAAACACTCTTGTTTAATTAATTTATTTCAAGGGAAACCCCTTGGTCCTACCATACCCATTTACATTACTGCAGTATTTACACATTTCAATGACCTAAATCATAATCTATAGAATATGTGCTAAGTACAGCTAGGTTGTAACCCTTTCTTCAGCTTCCTATTTTCATCATGAGCCACCATTTGCATAAGGCACAGAAAAACACACCTCTATTCAGACTAGATAAAATTTACATGAGACTTTGAGTAATTAAATAATTTGCAGATGCTTCAGTCTGATTATATTTTCATCCATGGCCATTATCCATGTCAGAGTTTCATTCCTCCCCTGAGGAAATCAAAGACCAAATGACTTTCTGTTTGTTCTTCCTCAAGTCATCTGGTCACTTTAGTCCTTTCTGGACAGACACATCAGTAATTTTGCTGGCAAATTCTGGTTGCTGTATTGGAAAATTTCTAAACAACTTACCTGGTGTGGATCAATACTTGCCTAAATTGTATACACTGTAAGCCCATTAGCAGGACAAATATGTTGAATATATGAGGTATCATAATCCCAGCTAAAACCATTTTATATTGATATAAATTATGTAAAAAGTTTGTAACACTTTTTAATAAATACATAAATGAGCAATTATATACCTGCAAATGCCTCAATCAGCTAACAAGTGTAAAGATGCCAAGCATCATTTTAAAACTATCTGAAATTAAAATGACTGTATGGTTCCAGCCCTTCCCACACCCACACATACGTTCACATTCCGACATGACACATCAGACACAACTCCTTAGGCGTAATGCCACACGAAATAAAGTAAAATTTAAACGTGATCTTTACGAGTGTTTTTTGGGCTTTGGGGTTCGTGAAAATATAGTTTCTCATCCCTGGTATACTGAATGTTACATTGCTATAAACTGCCAGCATGTTAGATAACGAAAGTGACTGTGAAAGCACTGGTTATTTGGTGGGTGAGCGTGCGTGCTGTTTGTCTGCGCGTGTGCGTGCGTGCGTGTGCAGTGCTACGTGACTGAAGGAACGTACCGCTTTTCAGCTTAGCCAGACTGCGGGCTAAACATCACCACATAGCGGCCAAAATGAGGCCACAGGCGGCACGTTATTTTAAGGTGAATTCTGGCTCTTTTTTGTTGTCACATCATTTGGTTCATCTCACCAATATGACCCGATTCTTTCGGCATACAAAAAAGGCACATAATATTTCATCTTCAACACCGGACATAGCTGAGTATAGTCGAAATGGTTTAATTACATCTTATTTAAAATATTTACTTCAATTAAATGAAGAACATGTCTCTTGTGTGAGTGAGTCGGCTCTCAGAGTTCACCTAAACGATTATATTTAAAGATCCGACTCGTTCTCGAACGACACATCATAAACACATAAATAAGACAATATATTGGCAGGGAATTTTTGTTGTTATTAAGGCTGGTGCTTAAAAACACAAGTATACCTCAAAGCAGAGACCTTAATAAAACACGCAATACATTTTTTTCCATAAACCGACTGGTATTAACTAACGGGTATGTGTTGGGCAACTACATACTGAAAGCTTTGTTTATATCAATGAGTGAGCCCAAAGAGACTGTTGGGAATAGCTCGATTTGCACTTGCACCAATAAACCGCGGAGGCGTGGACCCATTTCGGCCTGTTGTGACTCCAATAGGAGTTTACTGCTAACGTTAACGTGACTAAAAGTGCAGTGCACATACAGCTACTAGGGTACAGTAAAGCTAATTATGCGGAATTACAACTGAATTTAAGTTCCAGTCTATAGGTGACTCTGGTGCAGTGCTAAATTCACAATTCTTAAACCTAAAGCATGTAGGATACACACAGTTATATAAATCTATCAATTTAAAGACAGTATATTGCATATCTGATGCTAGTTATGCTTGTTTGTTTTTTAAAGAAAAAAAACAGCTCTCTGAGAAAGCTGTTTTTTTAAAGAAAAAAAAAACAGCTCTCTGAGAAAGCTTTATGAGATCCTTTGTGGATGTTCAAAGCAGCTACTAAAATATTTCTTTAGCTAATATTAGCGTTAAATAGGGCTACACATGGTTGACTAGTTCGTCTAACATATCAGCATGGCACAGTATTAGATAACCTGCCTATTTAAATAAACATCAACACTAAGTATGACTTAGCAAGCTAAGAGTAACTAGTTAGCTCTCCACCTACCTAGATACATATGTAGACTATCCGCATAATAAGACAAGCATTACCTCGTTGTTGATTAGGATCTCTGCTCTGGGGTCTGTATGAGAAAGCCGTGGGATTTGTTTTGTTTGGAAAGGGTATTTGCGAAGCTGACCGTCAGTCCAACCCGAACCATGAACATCTAATAAAGCGTTAGCTGCATCGGTAGATGTCGGCTCAGCTTCAGCCACTGTTGCTGTGGCCATTTCCTCCGTCTCTGTCTCTCTGTGTGGGTGATTGTCCTTGCAGGCGAGACTGTGTTTTTTCCCCAGTATATGGTAAAAAGGTTATAAGAGGTTTATAACAACTAGGTGATTTGGAGCTGTTGAGCTGCCGGCAGACAATCTGCTAGCTGAACAGCCGTGTCCTGCAGCTCACGGTGTAGCTCGGGTTTGTTTAGCACCAGTGACGGCGCTGTGTTTTCTGTTCCGGCTGCGTGAAGCCAGACACACTTACTCACTCACACACGCGCGCGCACACACACAATAAAAATAAATAAACACACACACACACACAGGTGAAGACCGAGTATATTCTAGTTCCTTTGTAAGATTATTAATCGTTTAACTGCATATTAATTTGTAATATTGTCGATCACTTTACATGAAGGGGAAATGAAAGTGTGAGGAAGCCTAAAAACAGAAGATGTATTATTAATTGCAGCCAAAAAACGAAACATTTAAAGTATTTGAGTAAATTAGGTTAATTAAAATATATTATAATAATTATAATTTATAAATATATTATAAAGAGTTTCAGAGCCAATAACACCAATAAACTAAATCATCATTTATATATATACTTTATAAACTTTTTTTAACTTTATAAACTGTTTTATTTTGAAATAGATACTAGTAAAATGTTAATCTTGTACGTAAACAACCACAATAATTTGCGAAAAAGTGATTCATTAATGATTCGTTTTCTTTCGATTTCTTTAAACGAATCGGTCAAATCGTAACATCTCATTTCTCTTGGCGTATGTGTGAGAGAGCGGTGTTTCCTCCACTAGGATGGTCCACACATATGCAGACGCAGGATTTCGGTGTTCCTGGTGTTTCTTGCGTTTTCATGAATCGAACACAGCATGATTCATTTGAACCCCTTGTTCGCTGCAACAATGATGCACCAGTTAAATGAATACGGAAAAAACTCTCGAATACGCTACAAATCTAAAACCATTGTCCCTGTTAGATTAGAACGGCTAAATAACAGAATGTATATAAAATAAAATTTGGTCTTGACAGCGCTCCCATCACCATGTTCAGTCATTACTCAGGGTTGCCACATCTCCATGACTCAGCTTTCAAAAACAGATAACCGTGGCCGGAGGGGAAATGAAGCCAGTCCCATTTTTAAAAAACTTGTTTGGCTGTTGCTAATAATAAATAAACGCAAAATTTGACTTTAGTAGCTTTCAAAATAATGTTAAAATAAAGAAAATATTATTATTGTTAATATAATTCTTTATAAAAAAAAATTACATTTACATAATCTTTGAAACATGATAACAACAAAGTGATCTCTGTGATAGTTTTGTTGAGATCTGCGCAAAGGCATAAAACCAAACTTTGAATGTTCCCAGGTGCGCAATGACCTCCACTGTTGTGAAATGTATAATGTTTGGAATCTCCAGAACTTTTCCTAGAGCTTAAAGGGCTTTGGTCAGAAAGGTGTTCAAGAATCCAATGGCCACTCTAACTTAGCTTCAGAGGTCCTCCACAGAGCGGTGAGAGCCTATTAGAAGGACAGGCATTTCAGAAATATCCTATCAATCAGGCCTTCATGGTAGAGTGGCTAGACATGCCATACTTGAGTAACAGCCATTTAAGCTGATAGTATGTAGAAAATGATTCTGTAGTCTAATGAGGTCACCTGTCCTGTACTGGTGCTGTTCCCAAACCAACCTGTGATACTTCCCATCAGGATGCTCTCAGTGGTGCAGGTGTAGAACTTCCTTAGCACCTGAGAGGATACTTTTAAGTGTTTAAGGTGGTAAAGACCCTACTGGGCCTTCTTCACCAGGTTGTTGTGACAGGACCATGACAGGTCCTGCTTGATGTGAACAGCTAGGTACTGGAAACTGTATGTCCACTTTCTTCACTGGGGTCTTCTTTATCATAAGTGCTTGGTAGTTCCTCTCCTATTTTGTGTTGAGATATGAAATAAAATAAAAACAATTTTAATAGCCACAGCTGAAAACAGTTCAAAATTATTAGAAAAAAAATATATTATCTGTTGTTCTGAGTAAATTATGGCACAATATTTGTCATTTCTATGGTATGTTCATCATATATCACATGCAGGTGTGTTAAAATGGAACAGTTCAGAGCTCAGAGGCAGCACAGTAAGCATAAACACAGCTGACGAAAGGCAATTGTTCAAAATGTCCTGTTTTTTCTGATACTATATATATAGTATGTGTGGCCTGGACCTAGATTCCTGGCCTGAATTATAGTGCTGAACTGACCCCAATGTAAAGCTTAGTGGTGAATCAAAGGAATCAAAGCATAGATCATTTGGTTAACCTACAGAGTTCAAATAATCAAATAGGTAATTTGAGCTATAATGTCCATGACAAACCTGCAAAAAAAACATGCTTAGTAATTTTTTAAATAGTAAATTTCCATTACTGAGAATGAAGCTAGTTTTGATTCATTTGATTCACCATTCAGAAGCTTCACAAGTATTGTTCAGGCTACAATCTTAGCTTTCTGCTTCTGCAGAAACGTGCATTCATGGTTTGTTATTATTATTATTATTAGTAGTAGTAGTAGTAGTAGTAGTAGTAGTAGTAGTAGTAGTAGTAGTGGTAATAGTAGTAGTAGTAGTAGTAGTAGTAGTGGTAGTGGTAGTAGTAGTAGTAGTGGTAGTAGTAGTAGTAGTGCAAATAATTACATATTTTACACACACACACACACACACACACACACACACACACACACACACACACAGATTGGGGTCCAAAAGTATGCATGAATATTGAATTTTACATTTTTGTCCTCCTGTTGTTTACTTTTTTTACTTAGAGTTTTTAAAATTATAAAACACTCTGTTTATTTACAGTTTTAAATAATAACAACGAATGCTTCTTTGATATGCAAACGTAAGACACAACTTCACAAGACATTAAGTGGTGAAGTTCATTAGGATTTTAAATGGTCTGATACAGCCACGTTATCGGCAACTTCTTTCATTTCACCGGCAGATGGAGCTGTGGCACCGCTCTCATGTCCCTAGTTCTCTCATGTCCTGCAGATAAGTCAAAGCTAACAGCTCAATGTACAATAGTATGCTAAATATTTTTATACGAAACTCTAAATCTAAAGCTCTCTAAAGCTAGTGAGACCCTTAGATCTCAACTGCTGAGTTACATGTACAAGTCACTTTTTACATAAAACAATAAATGTAAACCTTACAATAGTGTGAGAAAAGCTAGAATGGGCAAAAACACTAAAGTGCGACTATAAAGATTTCAGTTAAAACGTAGGGGGGAAAAAAGAAAGGAACTAGTTTACTTACTTAAGCAAGTCACGTCAATTATTTCTCTCGGCATATCCTACTGACCCTAACTCACTCCTGGAGTTTTGTGTCCAAAGCTCCTAAGCCACAAATCCCATTAGACAAGGTTTTACAGAACTATTGAATGTAATTTTCACATTCTTCAAATGTAGGTTGTATCATCACTTCCCTTGATGAATGAAAGTCAAGATGAAAACAAACAAACAAACAAAAAAGACATATCAACTTAAATGATTTGCTAACTGATATATCATTTCTATAGACAAACATTTTGTACTTTGTAATTTTAAAATTCTCTTTAATACATTATTTCTTATTTCTTGTTTTGTAAGTGGCACATATATCTTTAGGTTGTTTCCCAGAAAAGAGAGTCATGTAGAGTTTATGGTTCAGTGACATCAAAAATGCACACTGACCTTCTGAAACATGTGAGCAGATTCAGATTTAACTCCTAATCTTCAGATCTTCCTATAAAACGTTTGCGACACCTCAAGACTAACAGTTCACTGCAAAGTGCAAGACACAGCCTTATTCTTAACTAAACATCCACAAGGTGTGAAAAAACTCTGAAAATTGGACCTGATTAGATTTATTACAGTTGTAAAAATATAGTTTTTTTCAGTTATATAACTACTTTTTTCATTTTCCATATGGATACAAGCAACAAATTTGTGATTAAAATGCTGTGTTATTTTATATTAAAAAGCATTCGAGTGAAATTTGTGACAGGATTTTTGATATGATAACCATTAAAAAAAGCAGCAACAACCATAATAATTTATTATAATAGATGTGATATTATTTTGAAAAATCTGCTGGCAAGTTACAGTGTATTGAAAGTGAAACTTTAGAATGCCTTTTTCCATTCAGATCATTGATAACTTGTAAAGGACCAATCCCAAATCAGCCATAGCCAACATCAGAGACACAACTTTAAGCAGACTATGCGTGCAAGTATTAATGCATCACTTGATGGAGATTTAATGAGCCTTTTTAATAGGATATCACTTTTGCTGGGCATTAGTTTTGTCACTGCATGCTACAGTAGGGCTGGCACTTCTGCAGGTGGGATGGAAGCTGGCAAGTATTTGTTTATGAACCCTCCTTGTCTAGGTACAATACTTGAACTAACTTCTATTCATCAAATAGTGTGAATCCATGCAAAGCCTTTTCCCAAAGTCTCTTTGAAGGCGACAGGCCATTGAAGGAGGAGGAGAGGGGGATTAGCTTCTTCAGCAGTGGTGCATTACCGAGGGAGCTGATTAGCTCGCCATTCATTGTTAAATCGAGCAAAGGAAGGCCCTAGAGGAGTGAAAAGAGCCAAATAGGTGGGCTTGGAATAAAACATCCACAGGAAGCCCAATACAGGCCACATGAAGTTTCCCAACATTTTTTTCCCCGAGATGATGGCGTGAAAAGGAGATTAGCATACAAAATTAGAGGCAAGATAATTTGAGGGGCGACTTGGTCCATGTTTTCCCTCTGTCTCGACAAAGTTAATTAAACCAGTATTAAACAGTAAAGAAACATCCAAGTGCCAAGGCGTTGGGAGTTCTTTGAGGATTACTTAGATAGAAAAAAGGGCATTAGAAAAGAAGAAATTGAGAGAGGCGTGAAGGAAGGAAGACTATAATTAAAACTCTTTGCTTATTGTTTCCCTGCCCCAGGGTTATCTGACACTAAACACAAAAAAAGAATTAGCAAATCTATATGGCATGCTTAAAAATTTACAATGTTGGCAAACAATCTACAGTTAGTATATAAGTACTGTTTAAAATAAACAGGCATGCATAGAAGTATACACACTGGTATACACAATGCAGTATTTCATTTGATTCTTTCATGCAGATTCAACATTTACCTTAAAATATTCAGAATACCTTTAATCGCTTTTGAGCCACTTATAGTGACAAGCCACAAGAGTGCAGTTTCTATTCATAAAACATATACTTACCAAATATACAAAAATGAGCTATGAAAGGACACATTACATATTTTTAATCATAAAAGAATGTGGGATGAAATACAAAATAAAAAAAAATCTATCCAACAAAACACCACTACATAAATGAAATAAATTAACAATATACAAAGTGCTTCATCTTATTTACAGTTCATTTACAGAGACCATGATTATTATCCCCAATTCAGAACACAGTAGTTGTTTTTTCCAAATGTATTATAATAGAAAGAGTACAAGGACACAGATTTGTGTTGCTGGAACGTTGGGAGACACTATTTCAAAGAATGCCTTATTCATAGTCTACTGAACCCTATTTGATGGTTAAATACGGTTGTCAGTGCTATCATAGAAATTGAAGAATATGTGTGTGTATATATATATATATATATAAACATAATAGCTTACTCTTCTTTTCTAAATTTCAGTCATATATTTGTTTGTTTGTGTATGTGTTCTTTTTCGGTGTGAGTGTTTTTAATTGCTGATACTGTCCAAATTGCAAGGTGGAATATATTAAAGATTACACTGTGTCATTTTCAAGCCTTAACGACAAAATTAGTGCTTCTTCTTTAAGCGAAGGCTTTTTCTTCTACTTGCACTATCATTCTTAACCTGCTTAGCTCTCACACAGTAATACTTGGTGACAGTCTTATGGCACTGCTCACATTTTACTGCACAACACCAGTGGAACTTGCAGTTACAACTGGACACAGTCTCTGCCCTACGCTCCTCCACAGCCAAGCCGCAGTCACTGCATAGCCGCTTGCAGCTACGCTTCTCCCACTTACTCAGATTCTTGCCCTTTTTTAAGCACTCACGGCCTTCGGTGCCTGGAAGGCCTAGCGTACGGTTCTCAACACAGTAATCAGGAGAGTCCTCCAGGTGCACCAGCTCCTTACGAGAAATGGAGCTGAAGGTCTCAGCGACAGCCCCCCGACTGGCCGCACTGTTTCCTGCACCACGCAGAAGATCCACCTTAATGGCACGGTGGTACTTCTCTTTCAGGTAGTTGCCCACTTCTCGAAAATCAGGCAGCTGAAGCCAGCAGGTCTGAGTGGTGCAGCTGCCAGATACGCCATGGCATTTACACGTCCGCTGCATGGTCCCTTTCACAGCCTGGTGTAAGAAAAGATTGAAAATTAAAGAAATGTCCAATGTGCATCAGAAATGTATACAGTACTTTTAACTGGTGATTCCATATGAACAATTTTTGTCTATCATTCATTCACTAATTTCAGCATGTGTTCTCCTTTTCCATGTTTTAAAGACACTTGAATTTGGATTTATCATTTCTCAAGACAACATACAATGAATCCATTATTGGACAAACTATATGTCCAAAACATCCACTTGACAAAAAAAGGAATTCATTTGGATAAAGAAAAGCAGGTTCAAGGTTCAAGCTTGGGTGTTTCTCTTTTTTTTCACCTTTTGTGCTTGCACAATATATCTTGACTTCAGATGAAACAAACATCTGTCATTTGAAAGGAAGCGTCTCTTTTCTCAGGGAGGTATTTGCTCTTGATAGGAGGCAGAATCAAGGTTTCACAGTGAGCCGAATTGTTCAGCACAGGAAAGGGGAGTATTTATTTAGCAAGGCCATTGTCAACATGTTTTCTGCCATGGGCAGACCCAATGGTTAGTCCATTCAGGATGAAATGAAAAAGAATTCTTTTGCATTTTTTTTAGTTACAATGATGCTCCAGGTGCCATAGTGAGCTGACAAAACCTGTAGATGGGGTACTGGCAGGAAAAACAAAGCACTTCAGCTGCATGGATGTGATGCCTGTGGCTCTCTCAAGTTCAACAAAGACCAACATAAACGTAAGATCCTTATTGCTAGAATAAAACTAAATGCTTATTTGAGAAGCAACAGAATACAGAACCTTTGCAACGTGTGGCCCCCTAGGTCCGCTAATTAAGCTCGCACCACTGATCCCAAGAATTTTGAGCTGAGGTCTTGTCATAAAGGACATTCACAGGCTGTAAATAGGCCCATCTGGTACAGCGCAAACACTGTTGGGGGAATGAGTGGCACCTTGCTTATAAGGCCATGAATGAAACTCTTGGGTGGTAAGCGATCACTGGAAGCACTAAAAATGATTCAAAAGGTACTTTACATTCTGTTGGTGGCCAGGAGAGCTGCCTATGTTTCAAGTCCCATCTTGTAGTGCAGGAGTAAATCCCCCACTCTAGCAAACTATCTCTAGCACCCTCTCATAGTCTAAAGTTCGTGGGAGAAACTGGAGAAGCCTTCTTTGACATTCAGGATACCTTGCGTCCAGCTTCATTGTTGTGCAGGTTCATGGCAGCACGTGCATCTTGCCCAGTCTCTAATGCATCCACAAACTGTTTGGAGATGGCCTCTCCAAAGCCCACATTATCACTGCAGCCTCCCCACAGCCAGCCTTGACCACCTGAAATAGATTTGCAAGTAAATATGTAAACTAAAAATATTTGCCTGATGTTCCTGCGACCACTTACCCTTACAAAATTTACAGTGTTTTTACTGTTGTCTGTCATTGTGTACATTATAGTATTCTTTTTTACAGTATGTGTACTTACCTCGTTGACCATTCCTGGTGTCATCACAGCCACAATTATCAAAGTCTCCCAGGCTGCAGTTCCTTGTAAGAGTGTACATAACCCCAGCAGAACTGATGGCATGAACAAAAGCTGTCTCCCGGGTTGCTGCAAATAGAAATGAGCTTGAAGCTATTTCTGATTTTTGCTCCATGTTTGTGTGCCCAGCATGACATATTCAAATTTATTTTTACATCTCAACTTCACCTGCATTTCACTGTAGAGTACTGAATAAGATATTAAATACTTATTTATGAATGCTCACGGGTTTGTTTGTTGAATCAAACAGTGAAGCGCACAGCTGGCATAAGCTCAGCAGTCTCTCAATTAGGCAGGGGTCGGCACTAGACTGGGTCAGGTTTCCTTTTAGCACTTGAAGAATTCCCAGTGAAAGGAGTCTAAGGCAAACCTTTGACCCACACCCTTCAGATTAAGAGGACATCCATTTCACTCACTCATGCTGCCTCACAGTAACATCTAGGTGGCTTTCTATTTACTCACCTACATGTGTGGTTCAAGTGATTCAAGAAAACTAGGTATGTCACTACAGTAAACAGTCTTTAAATGGTTTTGAATTAGGTTACTGTAACTGATAAACAAAACTGTATGTTAGCATATTTGCACTGCCAAATACCATTATTTTTTTTTCATTGTTTTGGGACACACAAAACAATAGTCTATTTTGAATTGTTCATCAAATCACACACACTTACCACTCCTGAGTCCGCTGTGGGTGGAAAGCTGAAGGGCTCGTTCTGGACAGTTCCAGCGCTCCCACGCAAACTGATACTTGCATTCCTCAATCCCACTCTGAGCGCCTGCAGCTACGCTACTGGAATAGATCAGGTAAGCCTGCAACAGCAGAAATACTTATACAACTTGATCCTTTTCACACAACCACACCCTACCACCTACCCATACACACACAGATTTGTTTTGATCTCTTGTTAAGTCTGTAACTGTAACAGTTCCATACTCATCAGTACAGCTGGATCCTTTACAGTGTAAATGGGTTCAAGGGGTTAAAAATGATGAATTACAATAAAAAATGAGTTATAGTCTACCAAAACATCAGATGATATATACTCTAAGAAATAATTAGTGAATGCACTGTGAGAAAAAAGAAATGTCACTGACACCATTTGCAGAGTAATCAGGTATCTTAAAATAATGATCTACTTAAATCAGTGCTAGGGTTGTTTGACTCTCTGATTTTAGATAAAGATCTTAGAAGATCAAAAGAAAGTTGGCTTACTTTTGGCCCAGTCATCAGGAAATTATTCACTGACCTGGAAGACAGTGCAAGAGTGTTAGCTCTCCCCCATGACCAACGCTCTTCTACACAAAATACTTAAGACAAAAGACTGCATCACACGCATAATATATACAGCAAACAAACAAATATTCAAACTTTTGTTTTTCATACATATATACAGTCAGAGGTACTGATTAAAATTATTATAAATTTGATTTCTAAATGAATATACAGTTAATTGCACCTATTTTTTTTTATTATTATTATTTGAAAATATACAGCAAGGGGAAAATCTGTGATCTGATGAAAAAGTTATGTAGCTATGAAAAGTCTATGACACATGGATAAATTGGATGTGGAAGATGTTAAAAAATAATAGACTATTTAGAAATAAGAATGAAGGAATTGCCCAGAGGATACCCAAAGAGGTTAAATACAGTTCTAACACCAGTGAGTGGCTTTTTAGAAAGTTACTAGAACAGATGCAATTTTTGGACATTTTAAGTTGTTCTCTTAACCATTATTATATTTACACATGCTCTTTGTTCGTTTGATCATTTTCGACAGTGAGCAAACCTCTGGGAGGCCTAATGCAAAAAAAAGTCTATAAACCTTTTGCTCTCTACAGAACATGCATGCAAACATGTCGTATATATGTACATTCATGAGGTTTTTTGTTCATAAGATCTGTTTTATATGTTAATAGTTGTTGGTTATGATTAGAACGACCAGAATGGATTCGTTTTTCAAATATTATTAACTATTCATCAAGAAACGAAATTTAGACTGGACTTTCTGACGATTAAACATCAGATGAAATAGCTGTAGTATTAAATAAATGTAATATAATCCACTCACACAGACATCAAATCGACCAACACTGCAGTAAATCGTTGGTGAAAGCAATAATTATTAATAATTATTAATCTTTTTTGTGGCGTACTTTTCAATACCACGAGAATGACAGCAATTGCAGTGATAACATTTTAATGAAACAAATTGCAATCATTTTTATTACATTTTATGTAAAATGTAACTTACCAACTGCAGCAAGATTTCATGTGAACCATCAGAATGAAAATATAATAGTAAACGTCCAAATGGATGAACATCCTGCGAGCGCGCCGTTAAAGCCAGATGTTAGCCTAGAAAACGGAATCAGGCGCAGCAGAGTCTATATAAGCTACAGGCAGCCTCTGAAATGGATCTGCTCTCATCCCAAACCGAGATTATCTGCTTAATTAAAGCCTTTTCCCCCCTTCTTACCCTTTCAGCCAATCAGCACTATTGTGCCTAGCAGAGACTGAAATGATCAAAAGGGCACAGTGGCTCCCCGGGGCCAAATCGCGGGGAAGAGCTCAGTGTGCCTTAACAGTTGGGGCGAATCCATATGAATTCGGACTGGAGATCGCTGATCTCCTCAAAAACTCAATTTACCTAGTGTGATACAGTAGCCTGGGAACCGAGGATGGTCGGGGATTATCGCGCCGATCAAACGTCAAATGTTATTTGGATTCTTCTCTGTTGAGGAAATTAGCACACTTTTGCAGAGGAGACTTAGATTCAATCATCCTTAATACAGACCAACCCCTTTATGTAGAGTGAAAATGGTTATTGGGTGCTTTCTTTGCCTTTTTTTCCTACGAGACTAAATTGGACAAATATTAAGGCTTGGGATTTGCGTGTGTGCTGACTGCAAAGTTGGGCGTCTACCACTCTATAATCGGCTGCAGATGCTTAAAATACAGACCAGCTAAATTATCAAATGCAAGACTGAGCAGACCTGATAACTGGAAAGAAGAGACCGAATTAAGAGGATGAAGTGAATGGAAACTGTGCAGATCGATGTAATGAAACGAACGGGTCATGACAACACTGTGTTTGCTCTCCTAATCCTGACAAACTCAAAGGTCTTTTGTTGTAATCTTCAATAATCTCCAGGTCTTTCACAGCTCATGCTCTCTCTAATTTAAGATTAAGAAACGTTATTATAAAGAGATGCTTCTGGATTATGACCTGAAAGGAGGTTTTTTTTATTAATTTATATTTAAGTTCATGGTTACGTCATTAATTAGCCTGCCTAATAATTAAAAAAATGTTTATTCTGGTACGGGAAAGCAATATGTTATTCATCTAAGGAAAAGAAAAAAAATGGAGAAAAAGTTGAAGTGGAATTCGGTTTCACTAATCATATTAATCTACAGGCTAAACTAGTTCAAATTTTAAAAAGATTGAAAAATATTGTAACAAGTGTCATAAATAAGTTTTGTGTAGTTTAATTGCTGAATTAATGAAAATGTCTGGCACAAGTATTTTAAATTTGGTGCAAATTACCAGTAAGAATGCGCAATAGGAGCTGAGCGTCTGTTGCATTTTCACCTGCCTCATGCGAGTTTACTCCAGTCTGCAGACAGCAGAGGGGGTCAGTGTTCAACACACACGCACACACACACACACACACAAATGTTTGTGTTACTATACTCGTGAAGACCTTTTTTCCCCAGTTAGGGTATTAATTCCGCATGCTATGCCTAAGCCTGAGTCTATCCATAACTTTAACGCACTAACCAAGGGGACTCATTCGACTTTCGTAGTTTTTTAACTAAAAACTGCAGTTTTTGTTTTTGTTTAAAAAAATAATAACAAAGAAAGAGAAAGAAAGAAATTCAGTTTGGTAACAAGTCACGATATTCAGAAAATGCTACATTTTCTTACTTCAAAAGGTGTGTCCTCGCATTCTTCATGTGTTTCACTAAATATGTATCATTCCTATAGTAGCTGGTTCTCAAAAAGTGATATAAACCAAAGTCTGTCATTTTTTTTCACCTTTAATTCATTTGTGCCACCTGTGTTAATGCATTACAACATTAAATGACTGTAGTATACAAGACAACATATGATATGATTAAGAAAAATATTTTAAAAAGTACCATCTATACAAATGAATGCTGAACTCATAACTTTACTTTAGAAATGTTTATTTATTCAATTGAAGCCTACATAAAGTGACAACTTTCCTTGACCTTACTTTAAGGCTTCCATACAGGTATACAGCTGTTAAATACTGAGAAATAATATATAAATATTAATTTTTATTTTTAAAATATCAATTGAATGTGAGAAACCATACAGTAATCAGCTTACAGACCTACTGTATTTGATAGAGTTTCTGTAATATAACAGCTTACCTACAGAAATACAAAGAAAGGGCCCACTGTGATTAATGTGAGACAATATAAGGATGGGCATGGGGGACATTTTTATTTTGTTCTTACATTCACATATGAAAGGAATCTAATAAACAATTTTCATTAAAAATACATGTCTGCTATAATTATGGACAACCCTCAAAAATACTTATGCAAGCAACTACGCTACACATTCTTCAATAAATAGCTTATGCATAAATTTACAATTAGAAACAACTCAGCATAAAATAGTACATATATAGATCTCCCCACATACAATTCAGGAATTGTTTGGGAAAAAAATCTTTTAAAAAATTATGAGTTCTGAGATGACAAAACTCATATGCCAGAAAATCCTTCATCTTTCATCAAACTACAGTATATGGAGTTCTATGCTTTTGGCACTAAAAACGAAGGGCATTAAAAACGTCATATAGAAAATAAAAGATATAAGCTAAGCTGTACAATATACAGCAATGAATATGCAGGACCCACTTTCTTGTTATTACTTTAAATGCTTTAAAATATGATCCCCAATCCTGATTGTAATTTATATTCAAGTCAACTGTGTAGGTAGACAGTTTTCATGGGCAACATTGCACACTGCCTACATGAACAGTGTCCTATTCAGGAGGCAGTATAAAGCATTCATCACCTTAAGTACTTTAGTTTGGCTAAATTTGAAGGTATCAAATGTTTCTTTTGTAGTGAAGGCAATCTGAAACTCTGTTCATTGAAATGGAGCTCATTGAAGGTTAGAAAAACATGGTGGAAAGAATTATCTCTCTAACTGCTCCTGCTCCAGTAGGAATAAGTTTTATTTTTCCAGCTTTGTAACTAATAATCTGCCAATATGTGATGTCATAATTCAGTTTCACTAGCTAGTCTCCTATTGACAGGCAGAGGGAGTTTGCTCTCACTGTGAACAAAAAAGCTAACCCTGTTTAAAAAGCATAGTTTTGGTTTAATGAATTTAAGTGCAATTTAGGAAGATTAATTAGTTACGAGTATAAAGATAGGAGCTTATTGCACTGCATGCCAAGATATAAATTTTTGTCCTCTGAATTGAATCCCATTTTAAGGAAGAGATCCAGAGGATGTGATGTCAAAAGCAAATAATAAAATAATTTAATGGTCCAGTATATTAAAAATCATTATGATTATTTTGAGCTTCACAAAAGTAATGTGAACTAAATTGGGGGTGCCAATATATATGTCATTTCATTTCACTGAAAAAGAAAGGATTTTTGACAGTGT
>JAOTRN010000041.1:14248345-14260617 GCA_028566695.1 Bagroides melapterus | reverse complement strand
TATAAAATGTCAAAATAAGATTTTTTCCAGTGTTCTGATTAGGCCATACAATGTTAAATTATTAACAATAAATTGAAAATTATACAGCATTTGTCTTTATATAAATTGAAGGTCAGCATTGTAGTTGTCCATATTTAGCAAAAAAAAATGTGGAAATTATTGAATTTACAATAAAATAGGTCAGTGTGTAACTCAGCAGCATCAGTGCTCAGAAAAACTTTTAGATGCTTCTTGTATCCATTCAGTCACTTCTTTTACTTTTATCACTTTATGACGACTTGAATGTAATCCAAACGTGCCAAAGGGATTAATAGCACATATGTGATAATAATATATTATATATTAGAAGCTGTAACTGTATAGTTGCATAGTTTATCAGAATTATTTCAAGGTGGATTTTACATTCTAAACAAACAGTGATATTGATTAGGATTAGCTGAATGCACTGCTAAGCAATACTGTCACAGGACCTTAGAGTTTGAACAAATCATGTTTCCAAATTAAACTTTCCAGTGCTAAAGTACACAGTTTCATAATAAATTTTGCCAAAAAATTAAACCGTGGTCCTTAGTCTGTGTAATCGAGACAGGAATTTGTAATTCACTGTGAAGTTGGAAACGGTACTAGGACCTTTGCTGCACAAATATATTTAGATATTGGTTTAGCTTCCCGTGACACACTTTGGCTTGTGAAATGTTAGAAATGACTTAGCCACTTTTGTGACTGCCATCACCAGTGCGTTGAACACGAGCAATGATCATTTCATGAGACACTTTCTTACGGTCTTGGGCAAGGCCAATGTAGCACATGAAATCAATAAACATCTTGGTGAAGTTCAGCACACTGCCATACTCACTGGTAGCATAGTCATATGGAAATGTGTGGTGGTAGTTATGGAAGCCTTCCCCTGCAAAGAAAATGGATATTACTGATGGTACTACAAAGACAAAAACAAATGGTTAGATACAAAACATACAAAAGAATTTAAAATCCTCCTACCAACAGCAGAGAATGCAACAAATCTATTCTCTCTGGGATTGATGTTGCGGTCAAAGGGCCTCATGCCCCACATATGGGCAGCACTGTTAACCAGCCACGAGGCATTTAGGACCACAGCGTATCTTAGCAGGCCTGGGATGAAGTAAGCCACTGACAGGCTTTCCCCCCAGAAGTACCATGGCACCAGTGTTGGAATAAGGAAGCACATCACCACTACAGACAACTTATAATACCTAAACCAACAAAAAATGACATTATCAACACATTTATTCTCTCTTTAACATATAAAGCAAAAGATTTTGTTTTAAAAAAGCATCAAAACCAAATAGCTTGTCTTATATAGCATATTTTTCATTTAAAACTCTAGTTTAACTCTAAAATAAATTGTATTTCTTTGAAAGAAAATACAGCTGAGGCAGTCACTATTTCCCTAACTAATTTCTTAATTAGCCCGAAGCAATAATCTCTGTACAAAAAGCCGCAAAAGCAAGCTTAAATTTTATGTTGAAATTCATTTCTACTATATTTACAAGTCAGTTAATGGTAACTGATATGACAGCTCTGTGAAACCCTGTGAGAGTACTATATGTTCAGCTGATATTACATGTGCTAATCCCTTTACAAAGAGATTCCTGGGCCACTGTAGGCCTGCATGCACCAAAGCGTGATGGGTCATTCACTGTGACCTGATGTGTACACTGGCAGTGTTGGGCAGCTTTTATCTACAAGCCGCTCCACACAATGTGTGTAATACTTTGTCACAAAAGAGGGAGGGTAAGTGAAATAGTCCTGCTTGTATCAATTTGTAGAGTGTATTTAAGCATGTACTGTATTCATGTTGAGTACAAGGTTCATAGTGTATAAAAATAATTTTTGTTAGGATACTGTCTAAACCCAAATAAGTGCTAGGCCAAAGAAATTTTAATTACTATTAGCTGGTGAAATAGGCCTCAGGAATTTGATGTAAAGACAAACATAATAATAAAAAAGTGATTTCTATATTGCAGTCTATGAAGTTAGCAGTTCAGCAATTAAAGTCAATGAAAATTATTGCACATTTATACCTTCTCTGGAACATAACAATACTATCTGCCTTTAGGTCGCTGAGATCCAGTTTGCTTCCTTTCTCAATGACATCTGGGTGCTTTCGTACCAACAGCCAGCCAATATGAGAAAAGAAGAAGCCTCTTTTGGCATTATGTGGGTCTGCATTGGTCTCCGAATACTTGTGGTGGACACGATGGTCTCTACACCACTCAAAGATATCATTCTGAATGGACAGAAATACACAGAGCTGACACAATCCATCAGGTTTTACCCATTAATCATAATTATAATAAGTGTTATAGAATAACAAATCTTAAGGTACAGTAATTTACCCATTAGATATTAAAGTATTGTTCTCTGTGACACAAGTTGTCTATAAGTCCATCACTAACACTGCTCTCCTAACTTGGCTACAAAGTCTAAACAGAGTCAGTATGGTTAGATAAAACAGTTATTCTCAAGTTTTTTGCACCCTTGTACCCCTTTTACTATAAAATAAATTTCACAAACCCTCAGTATTTTTTTTTTTAACATTATTGAAATATGTTTGATGCTATTCTTAGAATGTATATATTTTCCCTGAATACTACATCAACATAACACATTAGGTCTATCAATAAGTCAACAGTAATTATAGACATGATTTTTTTTCAGATTTGGATTAAACTATGAAATATATAATAAAATATAAAATATGCAAATAACATTTGGTAGTGGAGCCACATTAAAAGAATCACTAGCTTTCTGGCCATGCTTCACAGACACCTCAGAGTCTCTGGGCCACACACTGAGAATTACATACTTTAATACTGGATTAGGATCTGTAATCAGCCGTTACTCAGTTCATATAAAACTGGTATTGGAACAAAAAGTTGGGCCATGACTGAATCAATTAAAACATTTAATTTACCTGAAAAGCCATAGAGTTTGCAATGGCTAAGAAGATTCTTAATGGCAGTTTAGCTTTATAGGACCGGTGGCTCCAGAGCCGATGTACCCCAGCTGTCACTCCCATGGCACTAATTAGGAAACACATCCAGGCTGTAAAATGAAAAAAAGTAAGAAATTACACTCTCTCACTCTCTTCTTGGGGCCCCCACACCAACAGGGGACCCCAAATGAAACTAGGATTTTATAAAGAATATCTTTAGGATGTCATCTCTTAGGGGCCCTAGATGCTCAGAAACAGCCCTGCTGAGAGTTGTGCCCTTTCTGCTCATAATATTTTATATGGGTGTTGAATGTCTCACTGTGTTGTCTGTTCAGACTAGATCTGCTTGGACTATGACATCCCAGAGGAAAATTCAGCTAGAGATGAATATTGTCTAGCTCACAACAGACAGCCTATTGACACACTGATTGTGCATTGTTCGGGTTGGGCAAAACATGCAGCGTGATCATCCAAAATTTTGGACCACAATTTTTAACTTCAGGATTAGAAGTAAGTCTCTATCTCTCATGAAGCCATTCTTAGAAAAAGGATCCATTGGATAATTTACGGTTATTCATTTTCATAAAAGCAGCTGACTTCAATCCCATTCTGCCACGAAAAAAACACAAAATTCTCTCTCTCTCTCTCTCTCTCTCTCAGCAATTAGATCACTTGAATTAATATTAAACACGATTAGAGAACATATCTGTTATTTGTTCAAAGCTGAATTAAAAGCATGGCGTGGTGATAGTGATCAGTGTCGGTCTGTTCTCTAACAAAAGACAGTGTGTGTCTAACAGGCACCACCGAAACGCCCCCTCGCCTCGTATCCAGAATAAACCGCACTGCACTGTTCAGCATCATTATCATATCAAGATCAATATATCAGCGCATAGAATAATCCAGAAAAAGCAAACCCACCCCATAACAGTGTAAAAGGTTTAGCAGAAGGAACCATGGTCAGTGCGTAAACAGCCCCGATGTGCAGGAGAGTCATCAGCACAACATTTCTCCATACGATCTTCGCTGGAGGAAGCGAGCCATCTTTGTCTTTGTAGGATTCATCTAAAGCATCATCTACCCACGTTATTTCGCCATTTTTCTCCGGTTTTCGTTGCGTGGCGGAGTAACAATCCGTCTTTTCTGTACCAGTCATATTTGCAGTTTGGCCTGTAGCGTCTGAAAGAGACAAAGAATCATTATAATTATTCACGCAACAACAGCACACGAAGAACAGTAGTTTATTTTTCATCACTGCCTTACTCGCGCTGCTCTCAAATGCCGTTTCTCAAAACCCCCTCGTTTTCGTCCACCTACCTTTAAAAGCAAGTTACAGTAGGCTACATGAAGCGCTGCACGTCAGGAGGGCGTTTCACTTGCTTACCTAAGCCCCCATTCCGTTTAGATACTGTTATAAATGTGGCTGTTGGTTGGGAGGCGACGGATGCCACCTAGATTTGCTAGTCTCATTGGCTGTCAGCTGGTCTGATGTTCACTCTGGGTGCTACAGTCTAAACAATCCGCTTTTTTGCCCTCCTCTCCTCCCAGTCACACTATTCACTGCCACCCAGCTCAAATGGCGCAAGTGTCAGTGACACAGACTCGTTGTCTTTAGTACATGTCCAAGAGTAACCCTTTGAAAATTGAGGTCATTGAACTTTAATAAGCATTAATAAATCGTCTCATGATTCTCTTTCTTGTTTTAGTACACAATCACTCAAGAGCAGCCACTTCTTCTCCTCAAAGACAGACAGAGCTGCAAAATAAATAAATGAATAAAATCTTTATAACAAATCAGACACTATTTTTGTGGCAGTTTTAGATATAATATTAGAGGCAGCAAAGTGTACTTCAGATACATGTGTTGTAGGTTGATGGTCATCTCTAAATTCTCTGGGCAGGATGCCCTTGCCTTGTGCTCTGAGTTAACTGTGATAGACTCCATGTTCCCTGAGACCCTGTATAGGATAAGTGGTACAGAACATGGATGGACAATAATCATCATCATCATCATCATAGACTTCAGCAGACTGAGAAATACATGTTTTTAAGTTTAAGTGCAGGTGCACAGATGGGAGTTTATGCTAACAGGACAAGCTGCATTGTATTTATCTTATCATGAAAGAGAACATGGCAAGGGAACAATTATTTAAAGCTGATATACTGTATTTAATAAGAACTTATTTTCACATTCCACAACATTAAATGTAACTAATAAATAAGAATGGTTAGCACTTTTTTTTTAAAAAAAACTTTCCTTAATGTGTGAATGTGTGTGCCTTGTGCTCCGTGTCCCTTGGGATAGGCTCCAGGTTCCCTGCAATGCAGTGAAGAATGACTGAAACAGAAAATGTATAGATGTATGAACATCCAAGGTATATTCCCAGCTCATGCCCAGTATACTCAGATGAATTCCAATAAAAAGTTTCAAATTGTCAAACCTTTGAATGTCTAAGGAATGATAAATGATTGGCATTTTGAGATGAGAATGATGATTTATCCATAATGCTGTTTCATGAAAGAAGCAAACATTGCCAACAAGTATCCATTTCCGTCAGTTTATTCTGTCCTTTCCGACTGAACTACTGCAATGTCTACTGATTACACAAGTTTTCATCTTTCTATCACTGTATACCTTGGCTCATGCATAGGTTTGCCTAATCTGCACACATTGATCCAAACCAGTATGTAATAACTGAAAAGTAAGACAAGTTATTACATTTGCCTCTGACCTTGTAAACAGAAGTGGTGCATGACACAACATATGACAAACAATATGCTAGGACTCTGAAGGACATCTAATGCTGTAATACCTGCAAAAAATTTGAACAGTAAAAAGCCTTTTTAAAATATGTACTATATGAATTAATATAGATTACCAATATAGATACAGATAAATTAATCATAAATTACAAATATGCTTCTATACAAGTTCATTTGCTCTAATCATTTGGTCATCTTGATCATCAGCTAAACCCATTCCGCAAACGGTAAGCAGATGGTATGTTTGAAACAGATGTAAAAACCAAACAATGAGAAAAGTGGTTTAAGAAGTGTGCACATTTCACTTACAAAAAATGATTTTCCTTTTTTTGTTTACAGTTTAACACTTAATTACAGTATACGTACAATTGCTTTGCCTTATCTGTGCCATATTTGTCCTGAATGAGTTGTCTGAAAATTGTAATAACTTATTCAACCACTAAACTAGATGCACCTCTTTTTCTTCCAACTTGGTCTAAGAGCAGGAGATTTCTTTATAATCCTGATTGATAAACATGTAGAGAGACATTCATGTCATGAATAGATTCTTTTCTTCTGTTTACAGAGCCTTGGTCACTAAACAGGCTGGGATTTCCTCTACATTGGAGGACCACTATGCCAAAACCTATAAAAGTGCATGTCAGGACACTTATGTAGGAACATCAGTTGAAAACAAATGAGATATGTTATAGTAGTTCTTAGAAGTTTATTATAGTTTATTCCTTATCGTTCCAAAACAAGCACCAGTTCACAGTGAGGTGTGTGTGGAAACATGTCCACAGGAACAGCAAGTTTTGGTGTAAAGGCCTTTCCAGTGAGCATTCTCTTTAAATCTGTCTTTCCGCAAAGCTCCCTGAAATTCCGCATCGCTTCTCCTTCTGGCTTGCAGGATATATAGATCAGTCTTTGTAGGTTATTATTATTGCGCAGAGCTCGGATCACTCTATAATGCAGTCCTGCCCTGGATGGATTCACAACAGCTGTGAGTACTCCCTCAGAGTGCATTGTGGGTATCAATTTAGGAAGAACAACCTCTGCTTTTCCTGATAGAAACTCACAGTTCTGAATACAATTTAGTGCAGAGTTATATTTCGCATCCTCTACAGCCTGCTCAATCAATTCAATACCAATGACCTTCTTCAATTTTGGGGATAATGAAATGCCAATAGCACCTGTACCACAGCACACATCCAGTAGAGTTCCCTGTTCATTGTCTCTGTTCAGCTCTCCCACAGTCATGTAAAGGGCTTCTGCTGCACCCCTGTTCACCTGAAAGAAAGAATCAGCAGAGATACGGAACTTGAAGCCAAGGATCTCCTCGTAGATATGGGGTTCCCCATACAGAAGCTGGTAAGGAGAATCTTCATGACTGCATCGTGTCATGGTGCTTTCCTGAAAATAAAGGGAGTCCAGTTGGCATACTGTTCCTGGACCTTTTGTGAAGTATTCAACTAGAGATTCTTTATGGACATCAATCTCGTTGTTACTTAGGTTTTGTGGATGGAAATATACTATGGCCATTGTGTTACCAGCAGAGTTTGTTCTCACTGTAATTTCCCTCCAGTGTCCTCCATCATGAAACAAAATGCATGGTTTTAATGGTGACGCACGTATGAAATCCTCATAACACCTTGCCACCAGTTTGTGCTTTGATGGCATGTTAAGAAGATGGTCCCCATGAATACAAACAATGTTTCTACCTTTCCCAGTACCTATGTAGAATCCTACAGTTTTTGGATCTCCATCTACTCCTTTGTTGACAGAGAAGGTGGATTTATTGCGGTAGCCATTCCTCACTGGTGAAGGCACTATGGGCAATACAGGGAAAGGAAGCTCTCCTTTACAGGACGTAAGAGATACATCTTGTGCCAGGTGATCTGCCATCTTAAGTATGATTTTATGCTGTTGTTCTTGTTTCCACTGAAGCTGCTCCTCATAATTCAGTCGCCACAAAGGGGTCACAGTATCAGCTAATCTTTCCTCCAGCGACACAGCTTCTATACAAGAAAACCAGGATTTCTTTTTTCTCCACTTTTCAATATTGTTTGAACATACAAAACTGCGATGAAGTGTTGCATAGATTACAGGTACCTTTAGGAGATCTCCAGAACATTTTAACACTGTTAACAACATCTTATTCGGATGCATTTTAATTATTTTTTAACGCCTCTTACAGTTTTGACGTCCAAGAAATCTTCGCACGAATTTTTGTCTACTCTTTGTTACGCTGCTATGCTCAATAAGTAGGTAAAGCCGTGACGAAAAATGTCAGCGTCTAGTTTTTCACGTCATTATACGGCGCCTAAAAAGCCAGTTCAGTTCCGCTGTCGCAATGGAATCAAACAAGGACGAAGCGGAACGCTGCATAGAAATATCTATCGCGGCGCTTCGAGACAATCAGACCGATAAAGCTCGAAGATTCCTTGAGAAGGCACAGAAATTGTTTCCCACACAGAAGGCACAACGTAAGTGAAATTGTTTTTATTACGCTAAACGAGAACTGTCAAATGTTTCGCTAACGTTTTTGCGCTAACCCGTTGGCTAACGTTAATCAGTATCCCTAGAATCTAACTAGTCTAACCTGTTTTGTGTATAACCGTATATTCCTTGACCTTTAGACATTGTCGAGTACAGGTGTTCTTCTTTCTGCACTGTTATGACAAGATCTCCACTATTATTCGACCTGTGAACAACAGCCGATAAAATTGTAGCTAAGCTTCTTTGCTAGTGTTGTATAGGTTAATGCAGCTTCCTATATCCGGAATTGTCAGTGAATTATTTACGCTACCATAGTCTTACACAAAGTGTACGGTCCAGTATAGTCACGTGACTGCGGTGTTTCGTATAAATTCTGGGCAAACCAACAGTAATGGAAGAAGTAGTAATAGCATTTTGAGAGCGCATGTCATTTTGGAACAAAGCTGCTCATCCTAAGTGTGGTTAATAAGCTAAGGCTTCGTTTATCTTATGAAGGATCTGAATTTGGTGTAAACAAAGTGAGTGCTCTGAGCCATCCTGTTTTTTGTAAACAGTGCAGATCGGAAATAGCAGTTTTATTGGTTGAGGAACATTTTCTTGGTACTTCATTTGGCTTTCACGTCCAAATCTCAGCCCTGTCAAGCGTATTTGACATGAGATTGAAAGGACATAGGATACAATTAATTTGCTGAAGCAATTTGCTGTGCGTTGTTGATCCATTCTGTATGGTTCATGTACCCTACTACATGTACTCTATTCCAAAGTGCTGCATGTTTTTGTTTAGTTGTATTTACATAGCCTGGTTTCTCAGTGTGTTTAATTTATATTTGCTTGCAGGTTAATTTGTCAATTTGTGTATATGATACATACAAGACTGATACAAATCTCTTTTTTTCCCCTCACACATTTGCCATTTTAGGTTTATTAGAATCTATAGCTCTGAATGGAAATGCACATGGCAGTAATAATAACTGTGGAGATAACAAGCGCAGTGGAGTTCGACACCGAGCCACCAGTGCTGGAGAGGACATATCAGAAGACAGTACCACAGATGGAGCCAAGTCCTATACAACAGAACAACTGGATGCAGTCAAACAGTGTGTTTACATTTGACCACATGCTATATTGCTATAAAAGCTACTTTAAACACCATATAATTAACTGTGACACTGCTGGTAGCTGGTAATGTTTTGCCTTGGTTTTCTACTATTCCTTTACTATGACATAGGATAAAGAAATGCAAAAACTATTACGAGATTCTGGGAGTCAGTAAAGATGTGTCTGATGATGATCTGAAAAAAGCATACAGAAAACTGGCTTTAAAATTCCATCCAGATAAAAACCACGCTCCAGGTGCTACAGAGGCATTTAAAGGTATGTCATTTTGACGCTCAGCTTCTCATCCATATAAATGTAAACACCATTTACAACTTATGTATTCAATGGTCTTGAACATAAGCAAGTTCCAGTAACTTATTTTTCCATTATTATCCAATTGTTTCTCTGTAGCTATCGGGAATGCATATGCTGTCCTTAGTAACACAGAAAAGCGAAAGCAGTATGATCTTTATGGTGAGGAGAAAGTTCACCAATCTTGTCATGGCCATTCTCATCATGGCTTTGAGGCAGATATTTCACCAGAGGATCTTTTCAACATGTTCTTTGGAGGTGGATTCCCATCTAGTAAGTGAACAACTTGGCAATGGGATATTTCGCTAAAGCCACTGTTTACAGAATTTAAGGACAGAAAAACAGCCATGCATCACACTGCATAAAGCAAATAACTAATAGACATGGTAGCAGTTTTCATGGAAAAACACTATCTAGAGCATGTTTTATGTTGGCATGAAGAAAAATCCTCATGCCACACTGCACACCATAACAGCAAAATGCTCCCACTGTTTACTTTTATTAAGCAAAGATGATTAAAAGCATGGATTGTGACCAGGAAACTATCAGGATTAAGCAGAGCTGCCTCTTTTTATTTATTTATTTATTTATTTATTTTTATTTATTTATTTTTTTATTTTTTTTAAACGTACTGCCTCATCAGTAAGTGGATGTGGTAGCCTAGTGGTTAAGGTGTTGGTCTACCAGTCAGAAGGTTGTGAGTTTGAATCCCTGCTCCACCAAGCTACCACTGCTGGGCCCCTGAGCAAGGCCCTTAACCCTCAGTTGTGTAAATGAAATATGAATGTAAGTCACTCTGGGTAAGGACATCTGCTAAGTGCCATAAATGTAAATGTAAATCATAACATCACCCAAGTGACATACTGTCTGAGGAAATTTCTGAGCATTATCTATACAGCTCGTGTGCTCAAAGAAATCTGATGATATAATGCCTCAATGCGAGGGTGTATTATGACCACTGTAGACTGTCTTTCATAGTTTTTGCACTGGCAAATGGAAGAAAGATTCAAATTTGATTTTGGTGACATTTGTTTTCATATTTGTAAGAAAATACAACAGAAGAGTAGCATTATCTTAAGAATCTAAAATTACAACTATAGGTTATGTGATAATGAAAGCATAACTGTTTTACAGAGCCATGCTTATTGTTTGTTGTCTTGTGTTACATGTTTCCTGTGCACATTCAGACCCATTTTAACATCAGTATTCCAGTATGAGTTTTCATTCAGGAACTTGCAAAAAAGATTAGTCTTCTTCACCAACTTTCTCTCAGATGAAACAGGCTAAAAAAAAATTTTTGTCTGCAGTGTGTGAATTGGTGTGTGAATACAGTGTGCCTTTAGTCCCCTGAGTTAGGTGCAGGCTCCCTATTACCCTGAGTAGGATAAAATAAATAAATAAAATGGATGGATTAGTTAATGGTTAATGTCATTAACATTTATTTATTTATTTATTTTACCATACTGAAAAACTTGTGTTTGGATAAAATAAAAAAATAAAGTGACAGGAAAAAATACATAGATGTACAACAATGTTTCCGATCTTACACTGCAATATTAATGGTAAATAGAATTAGAAATTCATTAAGCCTAGCTTCCATGATTGGTAAAACATTTCTAAAACATATTGTTGTAGTGTATTTTTATTCTGTTTGCTGAGTTTTTAGCTCCACTCCAGGATTGTGACAAGACCATGCATATTTCCTCTTCAGGGCTTGCAGGTCTGCACATATAAAATGTGAAGCACTCTTATAGCAGACAAGTAAAATCTTTTCCATTTTTCCAGGTAATGTCCATGTTTATAGTAATGGCAGGATGAGATTTGGACATAACCATCGGCATGAACAAAGAGAACAACGGAGAGATGTAAGTAACTTTTATGGACTCCTAAAATACATGCTGTGTATGTAGTGCATTTAGAGCAATTTATTTCAAGGCTACAGTATGGTTTTTGTTTGTCTGTTTGTTTTCAGAATTGTATAATGCCCATAAATTAATCGAGTGATTGATTAACAACTAAGCACTGTTTAACAGATCATTCTCTATTATATTTCCACAATCAGGGAAGCCTTGCTCTGTTTGTTCAGCTGATGCCCATCCTCATCCTCATTGTAGTTTCAGCTCTTAGCCAGTTGATGGTGTCCAGTCCTCCGTACAGTCTAAGCCTCAGGCCGTGAGTCTGCGCACATCTTACATTTCAACAGCATACAGTTTTATTAACTCGTGTGACTCTCTTTCTTTTTAAAAACCAAAAAAATTGCAGTTTATGTTGGCATAGTAACCATTAGGAAATATTCAACTTTAATATAATATAGAGCAGGGGTGTCCATTCTTATCCAGAAAGGGCCGGTGTGGGTGCAGGCTTTCATTCCAAACAAGTATAAGACACAGCTGAGTATATTGAAAGCCAAGAGCAACTAATTAAACAGTTGGAATCAGGTGTGGCTTCTGCTTGGTTTGAATGAAAACCTGCACCCACACCGGCCCTTTCCAGATAAGATTGAACACCCCTGATAAAGAGGATGGGACAAAGGTTTGAGAGCACTAGTGAAAACACTTCAATTTTGCATTATTTTATGTTTATTTAATTATGTTTAACATGAACGTTAAGATATTAAACATCTCAAACATTTAATTTCTTTGTT
>JAOTRN010000041.1:14197835-14229192 GCA_028566695.1 Bagroides melapterus | reverse complement strand
AGAATCTTTCCACCAACCAAACCTTTTTTGCTAATAAATCACTAAGAATGACTAAGAAATAAAGAGAATAATCTCGAATATGTATGTATGTATGTATGTAGCATAGTGTAAGAACATATCCCACTAGAGTCTGAATTTAGAATACAACAAGGTCTATAAAACAGCCAGAGAATAAAGTAACTGTGCAGGTTTCTTGCTCTAAATTCAGCACTGATAAAATTGCAGTTTGGCCTGAAGGACTAGGCACAGACTTAATAGGTAGCAAAGTTGGAGTACATTGAAAAGGCAGCCAATGTAGGCAACTGAGTGGGGTGTAGAAGCTTCTGGCCACACACCACTGTAAGAGGGGCTTTAATTGAGTCGAGGGAAACTGGTCTTTCATCATGCCACTCCTGTGTTCTGTGCCCTTTCCCACTGAATTGGACATTCAAGAGTGCAGGTGCAAAGTGTGGCAGGCCCAGTAGCAATTTGAGTGCTGTTCAATCTCCTATACATTTCTGAGCAAGACGTTTTTTAAAAATCCATTTCTAAAACTGCAATAATACTATTATGGCCATTTTTTAACATTTACATATGTCAGCTTCACCATCTCAGTCCATGCACAAAATATCGCACATGCTAGGAAAGCATAATAATCTGAAATAAACCAGTTAAAGTGTATATAGATGAATAGCAAGAGTAAGTGAGTTTCTGTCCTATTTTGCTTGAACATAATAAACTCAATGGGCAAGAATACCTCAGTCTGGGGACTTTTCTTTGAAAGTAGTAATGAGTAGCCAGGTTATGTGGCAGACTTTGTACAAATGCCATAGAAGTACAGTCTGCCTCTAGTCATAATGAGCCAGAGCATACTGGGAATGCATTTAGGAAATGTGTAAGGTTGACATGGCATGTCAAAGTTGTCAAGATCTGCTCAACAGCAGTCAAGTCCGTCACTTCTTTCTACTGCTTTTGGGCAGAATGGGTTATTGACTGCGTCTCATGTCAGATTTGCTCATTTAAAGGCATCACTTGATTTCCTGTCTCTCCTGTATTGCTCCCTCTGGCTGTCACCTTTACAGCTGTCATTCAGTCTCATCGGGTTTGTGGCAGTGTTCTGAGACTGAAGTGTTTAGCGAAGACTAACAACGAGGATGTTATTTTCCTGAGTTAGAACAAGCTTGTTAATTTTTCTCAGCAGCATCCACTCAGAGCCTGAACTAAATGAATGTGAATGGATTGGGATTAATTAGAACTCAGAGATGTTAGTGTGCCTGTGACAAATTAAATGTAGCGCTTATATTAACTAAGCAGCAAGATGTTTGGATGTACCATTCTGCTTCTATTTACTATTACTATAATGAATAGCTGCATGATTTCTTATTAGTCTTATAATCTT
The DNA here is from genome assembly GCA_028566695.1 of Bagroides melapterus. Taxonomy (NCBI): domain Eukaryota; kingdom Metazoa; phylum Chordata; class Actinopteri; order Siluriformes; family Bagridae; genus Bagroides; species Bagroides melapterus. Next base: position 14,227,814 of record JAOTRN010000041.1, on the reverse strand, counting down.
ATTTGTGAATGTGAGTTTTCTTTAAACACTGTGATATTTATTGTTTAATGCATTGACTTTTATATATCACATATATAAACCTGGCCTTGTTGAAATAGCCTACTGTTCAGATTACCCTGTTTATTCTTCTTTTATTCTACAATGATGGTATTTGTCAGAGGATAATCAGTTATTTTTCTGAAATGTTCATCATGGATACATGGAGATGTTTGAGAATACGCCCTCAGGGAGCATGGATCTAGGCAAAGCACTGTGATTTAACACAGTGATTCATTCATTGAGCTTGATACAGATGACTGGAAGGCAGTGTGGTATGCTTCTGACAGTTTTATAGTACCAGGCAAAATTAAATGTTTTTACATATATTTTTTAGAGAGTTAAACAGCAGTAACAAGACTTAGCTTGCCACACTATATTTTATCTATTCTATAGACATGACATTCATTGACCTCAAGCCAGGATGTGATTAATAGATACTTAATGTAATTAATTGCTCATGTTAAACTTACACATGGAATTTGAAAGCTAAAAAGACAGACTACTATGCTGAACCTGCCACCCACAGTTTTATGTTTCCCTAATAGACAATAGAGAAGCTTGGCATTAGTCAACTGTGGGGCATTCTCTCAGACATGTTCTCTTTATTCCGTGCAAAGCCTTTGGGCATCTTAAAATGATCTGTCAGTCTGGGTCAGAGATGCGTCTCTAAGGAGCTGCCTGCCTGTCTCTCTTGGCTCTGAAAACCTCTGCTGAATGGTAGACCTTCAAGCATCTTCCTGAACATGAAGGACTGCTGGGAAGCTCTGAATCAGCTGAGTGGGTTGGGAGCAGTGCTTTTGATGTACCGCACTGCTAATCTGAAAAGCCTGGTCAAATAAGCCTTGTGCATAAATCAAGTGGGAGGCTTATGTTTGCCTGTCTGGTCCAACTGTGATGTGACAGTGAAAACAGAGTTCTGGTGGGTGCATTGCTTATTTCTAGTCTTTTTGTGGTACATGACTGATTGGATTCTCAATTGAAAAGCAACTGAATGTGAACATGTATTTGTGAGCTGTTTAAATCCCAAATACCTGCTAGCAGCCCAGCAGAGTTGTCTTTGTGTGGGATGCAAGACCATTTTGAGGCCTTCACCACAATGATACATATGAATTTGATAAATCCTTCCTACATGCAGTCATTATAAAAGTCAAACAGCAAAAGTGTCAGGAATCGTTTTAACGTCTCTGTATTACTTCAAAGGAGATGAAAAGCTCCATGTTAGAGGAAATAAACTGTATTTGACCCTGAACTCAGGTTTCTTTAGCTTGTTATCCTCATGTACATGTTCATTCTCTCTTGGTGCTTGGGTGCCCACTTCTAACAATTTCCTAGGTGTGAATAATTGTTTGTGTTTAAATATGTGTATAGGTTTGTATCTCATCCCTTTCAGTTGATTGGTGTGCTTTTCCTAGCATATTCCTGGCAGTATGGCTTTTAGACCTTTTGTGACCCTGAATGGATGCTGAAAGAAATGTATCTATTATCACATATGTTTCATTACTTAATGCCTGGCTACAAGTATAACTCACTCCTCCACTATGCTGTTTCTCAAATGCAAAGAAGGAGCCAATCCTCTTCACCCAGTGTCTTGCTGAGTTTGCTTTAGAAACTGCATGTGCACATACAACAACATGCATGCACTCAAGTCCTAATTGCATTCTTGTGAAGCATAGTTCAATTTTGGAAATGCGTGTTAGTAGATTAAAGGGTTGCCAATCAGAGTTCTCATGCAAAAGAGGTGAACGAAATATTGTGTTGTGTTGAAGGATGAGACAGTCCTGTGAGATCCCTGGAATATCTGATAACACAAAAACACTCGGTGGTTATCAAATAGATCCAGTTGTCACCAGATGTTTACGTGCTTAGGTAAATCTAGATTAAGATGTGATCTGTTCATAAGAGATTATGTTATAACTGGGTTATGTTTGCACCCATGATGACAGGTTCTAAGAAAAAACTCAACATAGCGGCTCGGGTGATTTAAAATATCACACAGGCTTTGATATGAGAGGTTCTCTGAGTTCAAGTGAAGGCTAGCAGTGTTTCTTTGACTCTGTTAGAGAAAGATTTACAGAATGCTGAACCTTTGACATACTGTCTCTCCTTCACACAATGCAACACAGTTGGTTTACCAATGAAGGACATGTACTCACTCAATATAGAGCCTGAAGGGTCAGTTAACATCATAGCGAGCCCATTTTCCCAAGTGTATCATAAGCGTTTATAGAACTGTGAAGGCTTTGGCGAGATGAGATGAAAGAATATGAACATTTCTACTATTTTAATATCATTTTGTTTTAGAAATTACTGTTTGTGTTTGGGATTATGCCCAGTACATCATTGAACATGAGCTTTTTCATAATTTATTTTGTAGCTCAATACAGTTATTGTAAAATCATCAATTGCCATTTGAAAACATCTTCATAATATTTGAAAGCCCTGATGACCCCCCCCCCCCCCACTTGTAGCTAAGTTCATCTTTTGAAATTGCGTGCTCTGACTCATGCTTGTGTTTGATTATCATCACAAAGAGAGAAAAACATAGTAACGTGTCCATTACTACTCACTCTGCTGTTTGAGTGTAAAGAATACAGAAAGTGGGAGTACATGCCTTATAAACCCTGATTTTGTTTGAAGAGTCGTTTAATGTATTTATGAGCCCGGCCACGCTTTTTTCCCTCCTTGTTAGGACACTAAATAATGCAAATGCCAGGTACCAACATCATGTCTTCCTAGTGCTATAGATTACCCAAGGTTTGAAGTTCTAGCCTTTTAGAAAGTGACATCATTCATGGCTTTATTGTACAAGCTATAGGGGTGTGAAGCTTTTTTTTTTTTTTGAGGGAGCAGAAAGGTATTTAGTTTGCTGAGGCTGTTTGATTAATGTTATGCAAATAGCAAAGTTGATGGTGTGCCAATCATAGAGCAATTTACTACAATGAAATAGGTCTTGAAATAAAATGATAAAGTGCCATGCTCTTTTATGAGCAACACTTATTCCTCTATGATCCAAAGCAGGGGTTTCTGGCAGCCTTTTTATGTACTGTAATTTTTTAGAGGACTGTAATTTCTCAAGACTCTACAGCCCTAGAAAAAGGTACATAAATTCACAGAAATGCTTTTATTTACTGTATGACTAACAGCAAATAAGCCATATATTTGTATGGATACTGAGATTGTTTTAAATGTTCTTATTTTAACACATCTGCACTAGCATTGGTTTACATTTCATTTCAATTTATTTGTACTTGTATAGTGTTTTTAGCAATGGACATTGTCACAATAAAGCTTTAAAGAAATTTTTACATTTATAATTATAATAATTATAATTTACAAATTTTACATTTATAATTGAATTAACTTAACATAATATAAATGTATAAGACTTCATGTTAAAACTAGAATGCATTTTCTGATTACACATAGTAAACAATTATAGAAGGCAATTACTTTTAATCATACTTTCCAGTGACACTCAGTTGATTCACTATTGAGTCTGGTTCCTCTTATGTTTTTTTCCATCATATTGTCTCAGGGTACTTTTCATTAGGGAGTTTTTCCTCAGCACCATTACCATTTACTTAGAGGTGTGTACTATATGTAATCAGGAAATTCATTCTAGTTTTAACATGAGGTCTATTTAGTCAGACTTGAGTGCAAAGGTGTTCGTTGCAGTTGCAGTCCAAAACAATCACAGCAATTGTAACTCTCTCATCTTAACGGTATGATGCTCACTATCTTGACACACCTTTACACTTCACTACTTTTACTTTTTTTGTAATCCTCATAAAACTGTGTTAAACACAAATTATTAAACACTTGTGAAGTTTAATTCCAGTCTGCATATTAGTTACCAGTTCTTAATTACATGCAGAACAACAATAAGCAATGTGTGCAAGGTAAATAATTAGCAATAATGTTTACACATGTGACTGCGAAGATTCTGAATAGCAAGTGCATGATGAAACAATTTAACTCTTTCAGTGTACACATTGGAAGATAGGCAGATGAATTATCCTGCCTAGAGACCAGAGAGCTATATTAAGCTGTTGTGCGTTGCCGTCTTTTTCTTTTGTATTATCTCCTACGAGACTTATTCTCCTCTAACTGTCTGCTTTTTCTTTTCTCTTTTTACTCATCTGCCTCACGTTTCACCAGGAAGTAGAGGTCAGTAATATGGTCTAAATCTATCTTATGTCCTTGGCTCTCTTTGATGTTTCTTTTAAGATGAGAAATTTCTAATCATTAGCAATTTAACACCAGCATACATGTGTCTTTCGGTCCTCTTTTTCTTGTTTCTGAACCCTCTGCTTGCTTTTATTGTTAATGTTCATTACTCTCTTCACTAAAACACCCATAAGGATTTCATTGCATGGAATCCAGATAATATATAGCTTTAACTCACCAGTTAATCTTTCTCTCCATTTCTCCAGGATGATTACATCAGATCATGGGATGAAAATCAAGGCTCAAATGAAAGTAAGTTGCATAAATTCAGAGCGATCACAGTTAGGTCCTATATTTTGACTGATTTTGACAATCAGGTCCGACTTCTGTGAAAAGCACAGTGACCAAAGCACTTTACAGGAGCATCAGATAAGAGAACAGTCAAATCTACAGTTCAAGAAGACAGACATCCACATTAAACCTGCAGCCTGGCACTATATCTATATGTAATACCTCATAGCTGATATGAAATGACCTCTACAGAGTGCTAAAGCAGAGAAATGGCAACACACAATTTCAGCACTATCTTGATTTGCAGTTTAAACTGATGACCACAGAACAGCAGAGTCCATTATCATATATCTCAGATTGTAATTAATGAATCATTGTCAGTTCCACTGAAGGCCTAATATGAGTCCTGGTGGCTTGATTTAGCACTGAGTGACATTGGCTTTGTTCTGACCCACTTAAACTGAAGACATCAAAGCAGTTCCTATATTTCATGACTTATTTTAGGTTAGCACTCAGAGTCTTCAGCACAGTCAACTCTGTGACTACTGGAAATGAAATGAAGTATTTAGAACTGTAACAAGTATTATTAACTAGTAAGCTCTGAAGAACAGTTATTTCATCTATTAACAATAAAACAAAACAACAGAAAAACATTTTCCACATCCGTCAGGTTTTTCTATGTTACATGAGAAAAAGGAGAAAAAGAAAATCACTTGAAAACAAAACAGAAAAATTCAATTCATTATGCAAATTACATGTAAGGATGATTCCAGATGTTGGCACCCTCAAATGCATAGCCCTATTACACAGGAACCTGCCACGATTTAGACAAGCTAAAATAGTTTAACGCTTGTTCATTTTTTTGAACAACAATATTGAATGACCAAAGGTTGTACAGACCATGAAGCCATATATGTAAAAGCCATATATATATGGACTTTTACTTGTTTGAATTGACTTGACTTGACTTGACTTGTTTGTCTTTTGCTATCTTTGTCTCGCCTCTCATTAACTAAATCAACATTTTCTGGTTAAATATTAAAGCAGAACAAAGATGTGTACCTGAGAGATTTTGTTGGCTCCACATTGCTAAACTAATCTGATGTTTCACCTGTGGTGTGATCTGTAGGGACAAATGATAAGTCACAGGTCACTGATCAATATATAGCAAAAAGAGAAGATTTCTCCAACAGTTTGGGTTTGTCATGTCTCAGTGGGTGAAAGAAAATCATCCTTAAGACAGCTTTTGACCAATATACTTTAACAGAAGAATCACAGGCTTCTCTATATGTGTGTGATTAACATGATGGGATAGTAATGCTGCTCATGTCAGGTCAAAATCTGTGCTTAGAATTATATACCGTGAAGTGCATGACTGCTCATGTAATGCACCCATAGATCAATTTCATGTAAATCCCTGAGTGCCCTGATTTTCTCCCTGTTTGATACAGATCATCCTTGATCATGTGGATTGTACATATCAATTACAAAGAAATTCTTCTGAATTGTCCCATTATTATTTTTGCTCAAACATCTGGAGATCTAATTTAGTTTCCCATCCTCTTATGTTCAGTTAATCTAACATGTAAGAATGCCAAATCCAATCTGCAGCAGTGTGTCTGCTGTTTACTGACTGTGCAAGCTTACATTTAGATTTTGTTGCTAGATCAGGAGTTTGTATTTGGTGTTTAGCTTCAATACAGTCATGATCATATTAAATGCTTCTGTGTGTAAACAAAGCATGAGGGCGACGATTAGGTCAGGAAGCTGAGGCAGAATTCACTCTAAAGCAGCTGGGATTTTCTCCATGTTCCTAAGCTGAATTTAGCTTTGTCTCAATACAGCGAGCCTTATTACATTTTGTAGGGTTATATCCAGAGAGTGGGCATGAATCAGAGATCAGAGGTAAAGAAATGTGTCTCTGGGAAAAGGTAGTGTAGTACCTGTCACTTATCGCAGTCCAGCAATTGTCCTGTCTGTCTATGGTGGGTCTGTTGCTATGGCAACATCATCATTCTTGTGTTTTCTTTCATCTTGTGAGTCTGGAGTGATGAAACATGGTTTATTGATCCACCCAGAGCCATGGTACAACTAAATCTTGATACATCCTAAGGAAAATAATAATTATTCTGAGAAGGTTATGATGACAGTGAAACCCCAGAAAGTTAAGCACATGAAGTGCCAAATATCACTTAAGCATAGATGAAATTACTAAATAATAAAAAGGGCATTATTAGTGGCTATGTTAAGACCAAAGAGAAAGATTGTTGCCTCCATCCTACTTATTCAAAGTATTAGCACAATTTAAGTCTCTATCTACGTAATATTTCACACAAAGTTGGATTGTTGTATGGGAACACTGGAATGTGCACTTCCACATAATCTGTAGATTTGGACATCAGATTTTTACATCCTGGAAGCTTTGCCATGAAAACCTTTGCTTTACATATTTGATTTGGTTTATATACACACTTAATTAGGCCTTATATTGGTACTGATTCATTTAGCTGACATAAAATAGTTGACTGTTTAAAACAATTTTTATTTGTCTTGCATTTAAACCACTGTTTCTCTGTAACCCAGAATTATTTTCAATATAATTGTAGCCTCTTAACAGAGTTAGTGATTGCTATTCTGCATTACAAGGTCTTCTGTTCCACTCCAGATGTAGACACCACTAAAGACCCCTGCCAGAAGGTGAAGTGTAGCCCACAAAAGGTGTGTGTTGCCCAGGGCTACCAACGTGCTGTATGTGTCAACCGTAAGAAGCTGGAGTACAGGTAAAATTAACTCATGCTTTCACAATTCATTCTCTCTCTCTCTCTCTCTCTCTCTCTCTCTGTCTCTCTCTCTCTCTCTCACACACACACACACACACACACACACTACATAGAAATCCTAGCTATAACATAAGCAGTTGGAGATGTGCTTTATGCTGTATATAGACATCACTGTTCAAAACACAGTTTTATGCAGTTTATGCAGGTAAGAAAACACAGCAAGACATTTCAAAGAATAAACCCTCGTCAAGCGGGATCTTATTAATCAAATATCTTTTCATTGCAATAATATATCCTTTTCTAAACACACTTACAGCATAGGCTCTCAACCTTGGGATGAGGTCATCTGTGATGTGGATGGGGGTCGTAGGAAATCTTTACCAACTGTTATTGATCATGTAGTTCCATGTACATGAACATGATTTATGAAATATTTCATTCAATTTGGAGCTCCTCTTAAGCCCATTTTACACCATACTGCAGCGGTGCTCCATCCATCATTCTGTCATGTTAATCAATTTGGCTTTTTTTACTGACAGCGCATAGAGTGGCTATTTAAAATAGAAATAAGCTTTTTTTGGGTGGCATGGCCATGGTTTTAAGCTAGAAATAATGGGAAATTCTCATGCTGCATTTTAGAGTGTAGGCTCATGCTATATATCGTTTGAGTCTGTAACCTACCTCGTTTGAGTCTGTAACCCAACAGTGAGCTCCAACTTTTCATATAGGTTCATATTACAGATAATGCATGCTTATCATATGTACAGACAGTTGCACATTATAGGTTACACAACCAGTGCAACAAAAGCTCAGAATTTAATGTATCACACCTCAGCACATTCATTCTGAAATGTTTTTGGTGTTTGGACACTCATAAAAATGTTGCATGAACCTGATAAAACTGCTTAACTCAACCATTTAAAAAACACTTATTTATGAGATTCGAGGTTTGGTGCATTGAATCAAAGTCATCTAGATTGAATGTAACAGCTGAAATTCACTCGACTACTGTCTCTTGAAGCCGCAGTCAGATTCATAAACCCAGGCTGTTCATCAGACACAGTGAATGCCGAGTGCCTGAGGCTGCACCATCTCATTCAGTGACTCATAAAAGCATCGTTAAATTTGCAAACATATAGAACCCATATGCTGTCTTTCCCTAATTGATGTATTGATGTATGTTATTAATAAGTAATTAGTAATTAATAAGTAACTAGAACTTATTTAATTGGGACTATAGTGTGGGGTAGATGTGTCATGAACATTTTGGAGCATTGGAGTGGGTTCCCCTGTCTTAGGTCAGCTAACCTCTACAGAAATAGGTATTATATTGGGCTTAGTGTTAGTTTGCCATTTGTTTCCGTTAAACATCTTATATACAGTTGCTTCTACAACTATTTATTTATACAGATTTCGCAACATTGAGCAAACAATTCAGCATTTGCTCAAAAAGGTACAAAACATCACTGCCCCAACAGATAAGATGACCACATTCTGCAGACAGATTAAGAACATAATGATGGGTTGAGGAATTGTCCTTTTGTGGTTCAGTGGCTTCACATTGGGAACTCAGCATGGCGGAACTGCAAGCTTCCAGGTTTGGTGTCTGGGAATCAGGGACTTATGCTCTGTACAAAAGGACTTTAGATGTATTAATCTTGGTTGATGTAGGTGTGGAACCCTGGACTTGTTACGTCATGGGCCCTCTGTTTTCCCAGTATGCTGTCCCTGGAAGAGAGCAGTGATTGCTTTGTGGCTTTTCTTAAAACTTTTTTTTAAAAAAACCCTGATGTGGAAACAGCAAATACAGTGTAGGTGGAAGAAAACAATGCAGTGAGCAGACATACATCAGATTCTGTTCGCTGAAGAGAACAGTGTTCAAAGCTCAATATGTTGTACTAAACAAACAGCAAAAAACATATTGTGATATTACGTTGTGAGGTTCAGTCTATGTTTACATCAGAGGATTGAGGTGCGTTCATTCATCTTCTCAAAACGCTTTGGCTAAACTGGGTCCAGAGCCAGAAACTGGAGCCTGTCCCAGGAACCCTGGGTGTGAGGCAGGACTACACCCTGAATGGGATGCCAGTGCATCCCAGGGCACCATGGACACACATGTTCTCACACTCATTCACACCTAGGGGCAATTTAGTATAGCTGGCGTTGTATATCTAGAGACAAACATGCACAGAAACTATACAGTAACACAGTAACTATTTAAATTACACCAGGAAAGCCCATGTTCTCTAGAAGCCCCATCCACAGCTAAAGCAAATCCACCACTTATGGCCATTACAGTCATGACATTGAGAAGTAGAAAATGGTTTAATATATTTTTAAAAGGGGGACCAAGGGGAACTTTCCAGACACACATCTGCTAGTGTCACTTGTGCATCAGAGAGCACCAGTAAGATAACTAGCATCAGTAGTTTAATTTAGCACCAGTAAGATGACTTTAATGAGTGTTATAGTCATGAATATAATTTCACAGGCTGAAGCATCCAGTGGAGGGTCAGCAGGAGAACAACTGCAAACCATGCCCTGTGTCCACGTCTGGGCCTGTATGTGGATCTGATGGACATAACTACGCTTCTCAGGTAGCAACTGATGAGAACATCTCTTTTCAAATGACAGTTTGAACAATTTAAGACTTGTATTATTGTCAGAACTAGTACATGCATGTGCTGTTTTTTGTTTTCATTATTTTGTGTATGCTACTAAAGGAAATGATAGAATCATTAAATGTAGTTTTTTATCCTTTATGACTCTCCTATAAATCAACATGTGCAGTGGCAGTGGGTTGCTTCATTAGTTTCTCTGTCATCATGGATATCTCATTTATGGTAGCACAAGAGGTTCACAAAATGTACAATGAATATGCCTGTAGGGATTGCAAATATCAGGGGATGTGAAGCTGAGTGCACTTCAGAAAGACTTGAATGGAGAGAGAAAGAATGAAGAAATGAAAAGAGATTTATGTATAGTCTTGTTTTATCTCTTCTTGGGCTTGTTGAGAGACTAAGGTACTGAAGGAAATTAGTTTTCCCAGAAAGATGATGCTTTATCTGGATGAGATATCTTCTTTTTGTGGCCGTCTTTATGAGGTATTTGTACAGAATCTGGAATTTAACTCAAATCCCAGACAAACTAGACAAAATACGTTTATGCCCTGGTACACAACATTAATCAAATGTTGCTACAGTATGTCTTATCTTTAATGGATCATCTTATTTTATCAATGTGTGTGTGTCTCAGTGTAAACTCCAGCATCAAGCCTGTCTCACCAGAAAAGAGCTGAGTGTGAAGTGCGCTGGTTCCTGCCCGTGTTCCACTACAGCTGTGCCGAGTACAATGACAGACAGTACACACAGTACGTAGTGCTTTCAGTGACCACCAAACTATTGCAGCTGTTCTTCTGTTAGGATTTCCTCCATCACTGCACTAAAGAAAGCTTAAACAGCTCTATGATTTATTTCTTGCTTTACCTGCACACATGTTTTACTTTCCCGCTGCCAGGAGAGCCTGCTCCAGGTCAGGTGTTTGGAATAGCGGACCACTGCACTACTGTGTTGCTATTAGCCATTCACTGAACTCACTGAACAGATTTACTCATTTCTATAAGTCATAGCCAACCGGGACTCTAATCTCAGCCAAATGCATGTGATTTACAGACACGGTCGAGCTAGTTTGCAAGAAAACGTGTGGATTGCTAGTGCTAAATGTACCGAAAGAGTACAATTATAATGGACCTTTTTCAAGAACATTATACCAGACCAATAAACCAAGTGAATGATGTGAAATTCTTTACGACTATACAATATAAAAGATCTAGAGGCATAACTCGACTTATTAATTGATGCGACTGCTCTTGCATAGAAACAGCCTAAAGATATTTTTTTCTCCTCTGACATCTCCTAAAGTTCTCGCTGTAACACAGACTACTGATTTATCAGCTCTTCACAGTTTATTCAGTGGTTCTCTCTTTCTCTTTATGGATATCTTTGAAAGGCTTTGCTGCCCTAGACATCAGGGGTAGACATCAGGGATGTCTAAAGGCCCCATTATTTTCAGTGTCTCAGTTCTTTTACAGTTGCCTTTACACAAAGGTTTATGATTTATAGACTGAAGTGGAGCTTTCTACCTAAAACTGTAACCCCCCCTCAATCTCCCAGTAATTCCCAAGGCCTTTACAGCTGTCAAGGTCTAAAGACTACTTTAAACTAAGCTTCCCATTTGCTGCTCCAAGAAATAACCAGTGCAGTACACTCTGTAAAGTACAGTTTTTATAGAATGTGCAATATGCCTCTAATGGCTTTATGTTAATGTACCATATATACATCTCAGTATAATTGTCAATAATCAAGAAAATAAATAAATGTGCACTATTTACTTATTCTTTCTTTAACTTATTCATTTAAATTCCTTTCATAAGTGTTATGTTTAAATGTCCTTGTTGTTTTCAGAGAGTCAGACTAAATTTCATTGTATTGTATAAACTAAAGCGTCTCACTTATGATTTCTTTCACTGAATATTGCCCTCTTTTTCCCCACTCATTCCTATAGACAGTTGTACAGGTCAGGACCTGGCAGATTTGGGTGATCGTCTGCGTGACTGGTTCCAGCTGCTTCAGGGCAACGCCAAACAGAACAACACACGCAAGCCTACTGTGGCCACCTCAGCATCAAGTAAGGCCCAAAGCTGTCAGCTGTCTGCTCAGCCATTGACTTGATGCTGAACAAGATTACACCAATTGACTTTTGCTGAGGCAGTCTAAATCCAAATCTCACTGCCGAGAAACAGAACACAGTTAGTATGTTATATTAGGAATGTGCTTGTAAGTGCAATTTTTTTTTCCGTTATATAAATTTACAAGTATTTCTGAACAGTCTTTCGTTCCTGCCATAAAATCATGTTTAATCAGTATCGGTTTAGTTCACTTATGTCACTGTGATGACTTTGAAATAAGTCTGAAAGCTGAAATGTGTTAGATGTGTGAAATAGTGTTTAATGGAAAATGTTGCACTTTTCTGTACAGTTTTGGACCGTACTCTAGTGGCAACATGTAAGGACTCCATTGGATGGATGTTCTCGAAATTGGACACTAATAATGACCTGTATCTGGACCAGGCTGAGCTGGCTGCTATTAATCTGGATAAGTATGAAGTGTGTATCCGGCCCTTCTTCAATTCCTGTGATTCCTACCATGATGGCAAAGTCTCCACAGCCGAGTGGTGCCTCTGCTTCTGGAGAGAGAGTAAGCTACAATCATACACATACTTTCAGTTGATATACACTAGGGCACTTTTATAACTGATTTAAAATATCAGAATTACTGAAGGATTTGATCTTTCTTGAGCTGATTTAATTTCTAAGGTTGCCTTCTCAGTTCTTGGCTTGAACATGATCTATATTGTGTGCCGAATTGGAAAAGGATGCTTTCTGTGCAACGCTTTATTGCTTTGTAATGAGATGCATCTAATCTAAATTATTATGAGGTGATAATATTATTCATACTTCATGAGTAGCAATAAATATATAATGTGGCCTCATTGCACAGTTTATAATAGTAATAGCAAGAAGTACTGTTTTATTCCTAATACAAACTAAATGTAGCTGCCATCTGCTGTGGACATTATAATTTCTAAAATTAGAAACATAAATATATTTTATGTTTCTTCTTTGAAGAATCTTCTCTGCATGTGAAAAACTGTCACATCATGATAAATAATAATAATAATAATTTAAATGTGTGTGTCATGGATCGTGGGTTTGTTGCAAGTTTTTGGCTTCAAGTTTTGGCAAAATTATTAGAAAATTTCCTGTATTTCTCCTCTGCTTTTAATAATGATTGAATGATCCAGATGTGTCTTAGCAATTACTGGGGAGATTAAAGACTGAATTAAAGTAGATTAAAAATAGAAGAGGGATGTGGTAAAGGAGAATTACATGGTGGCTGAAAAAATCAGCAGGATATTCCAGGTGCTGCATTTTAAGATGTTTTTAAACTAAGTTTATTTCTAAACGCTGAAGAGTCAAAGCATTATGACCACTCACAGATAAAGTACATTATCTTATAACAATGGCAGATAAAACAGATGGATATACAGTATTATATTATAAGCAAACAGTTGGTTCTCATAATTGATGTGTTGTATGGGCAAATGTGAAGACCTGAGCAAATGCCAAATTGATATTACCAGACATCTGGACATCTCTGAAATGGACAAACCACAAATTAGCAACATGGTATTGGGCATCCAAGGATCATCAATGCAAAAGGGCAATTAATCCTACCTTTATGGTCCAAACCAAGAGAACATTTAAAGTAAAACAAATCCCAGAAACCTTTAACATTTCGTACAGGAGGAATGTGTCAAAATACCCAGTACAGTACTGCATATAGGACTGCTCACCCTTGGACCAGTCTGAGTACTCAGAGTGTTAACCCCTGTTAACCATTGAAAGCTCCTACAATGAGCACACATGCTTCCGGACTGGACCATGGAGCAATTGAAGAAGGTCTCCTGTCCTAGTGAGTCCTAGTTCTCCAATAAGCTGGGTACATGTTTACCTTAAGAGGATGAGTGGGAAGAAGATCAGTCAGTGAGGGAGTCAGAGGCTCTAAAAACTTCCTGCTAGGAAATCCTGGGTCCAGGGAATTAATATTGATGTCAGTTTGACACATGCCATCTATTTATGGCAGAAGCCACCCTTCATAGCAAATATTATTCCCCAGGGCCAATGGTCTCTTTCAGAAGGAAACTGTGGCCTACTACACTGCACACATTCTTTCTGGTGTCTTGTAAAGTCCATGTTTCAGTGAGTTGGAGCTGTTTTGGCAGGATGAGGAGGATATAAGGATATTAGATGTGAAAAATTCTTTTAAATAATGAAAGAAAATGTATTTGTTCTCTTTATTCTATTAGTGTGTGAAGAAAAACAAAAATAGCATAAAAAGTGGTTACATGTGAGGGAGATATTTAGATGGCAGTCACTGTTTTGTAAGCTTGAGGATATATTATATACATCAAGAGTTTTTTTTATATTGTGCATTATGAGCAAAAATGTGAGATTAACACTAAAATATTAGGAGTCTTCCTGTCACCGTTCTTATCCTTCACACTGACAGAACTCATTCAAACTGCACTGGATTAGGCTTAATTGGTTTTCTAAATATAATCAAAAACTGGAGCGGGGAATTCACCCATATGTTGGATGCTGGATTAAAGTAATCCAAAGCTTTCAACTTTCACACACAGTTTTGCCTTCCAAAGCTGAGCAGAGAGGCAGAGTTGGGGAAGTAAATCAGCGTTGGCCTGTTTTATGGCCTGTTTTATGGTGTCTAGAGATTTTGTTTGTTTAATGAAAAGAAAAAATAACCATCTATCTGTTTCCACTGCATCCACATAGTGCTTCTCAAGAAATCCGTACAGAGTTTCATTTGATTGAGGATTATCAGGTGTTTTGTGTGTGGGTGGCAATGTTGTGTTTGCTAAGGGGATATCCCTTTTTATATTTGTGTGTTAGTCAGTGGGTAGCCTTCAGATCTTCCGCTCACAGGATGGTGGGGTTTTTTTTCGCACCATTTTGAGTAAACTCTAGAGACTGTTGTGTGTGATAATCCCAGGAGATTAGCACTTTATGCCCATCTGGCCTTTGTTGTCCATATTACCATGGAGAACAGAAAAGAACTTTCAACACAAAAGATAAAAACTTTAAATTCTATAATTAAATACTTTAAATTCTGTCCTTAATTAATGTAAATGTCAGAAAACCCAATGTATATGTTTTACTTCCCTTACATGGTAAATTTACTGTTATTTTGCAGCTGCTCACAAAAAAGTAGTAATGTTTACTGGAATGATTTGCATTTGTTGTGGTTTTAAACTAAATATTTGTATTTTGTTTGTGGAATTCAATTTGTGAGCATTATGGAAAAAAAAATATTGTTTTCAGTGTTTTTTTTGTGTTGTATTCAAGGTTAAAGCTGTTTTATTATTAAATGTTTTGAAAGATGAAATGTTTCATTTTCAGTAAGCTCTCTTGGCTCACTTTCTTTGTGTTTCTCAGTCAGATGTATAGTCTATGTTCATACATTGTTAAGTTAGTAAAGTTAAGTATTCATTCTGGGTTCTGTTTGTTCAGCCCCTTGGTTGGTTGGTTGGTTCCTGGGTTGAATTTGGGCCACAGCAGTGAAAGCAGGGTTTCCTTTGGTGCCATGTAAACCTTACTTAATAAATTCCCCTTTTTTTGAACTTCTGTACATTCTACATTTTGTAACACACTCAGAGGTAAACAATAATTTACATTAGATTAGGTGATTGCTCATTGAGGAGACCAATCTAACAGTTATCTTGGAATGTGGCACAGTCAGTCTTACAGTCCCATCAGCCAACCAGCCAAAAGTATCTGATTCACCTATCTTTTTTCCATATACAGCATTTGTTTCATTTAAATCAAATCCTTGTGTATTTTACTTTTTGATGCAAATAATGTAGGTGTATAATATTTATTTAACACTGGGGCTTGCTATGGACTGGTGTACTTTATAACCATCCAAGGCATAATATTGCCAACTGTCCAGTTAGGTGAGCCTGTGCCCACTGTAGCCTGATTCCTGTTCTTGGCTTGTGTTGTAGCCCATCTGCCTCAAGGTTCATGTGTTGTGCATCCTGTGATGATTTTGTGCTCACCATAGTGAGAGTCTATTGTATAGTTTATTGTAGACTAATTAGCTTGAACCAGTCTGTCTATTCTCCTCCAGCCTATTTGAAACATTCTGCGGAAAGTCTATAGACTGTTGTGCTTGTAATTCCCAGGAGATCAGTAGTTTCTAAAATACACAAACTAGCCCATCTGGTACCAACAACAATGCAATGGTCAAAGTCACTGAGATCATGCTTTTTACCCCAATCTGATATTTAATGTGAACATCACATAACTGAATATCTTGACCTGTGTCTGCATGATTGTATGCATTGTTATTTTCTATATTATCCAAAGTAAAATTGTGTTGTTGTTTTCCCCAGTCCTATATATTGTATGTGATTATACAGCCAGTATTGTCAATGCTTTTGTCAATAGCATTTTCTGAATTTATAGCAACACAGGATTATTAACATCTATTAGCCTGTCTTTGTGAAAATAAATATATTGAAGACATGATTTAGCAGTGGGAAATGAATGGCATAAAGTGAGGTTCATCAGGGCCCAGTGCAGACACTCAGCATTTGGCTGGAGGACATTAGCACAGTGCCTCTCTCTAATGCTCTAATTGTTTTGGTCCTCAGAGCCTCCCTGCCTGGCTGAGCTAGAGAGGATCCAAATGCAGGAAGGAGCCAAAAAGAAGCCAGGTATGTATGAATGAAAAATACATTCGGGCCAGGAACCAGACAGACGGTAGGAAAAAGAAGCTGAAAAATGAAAAAGAAAAAAGCATGGCAAAATAAGCAGGAATATCGAATGGCAAGAAAAAGAAGCAGTAGTGCACAAGACGCAGAAATAGATGTTTAGAGCTACAGAGAAAAAAAATGATAAGTTAGGTAACAGACAGATTGATCAAAGACCACAGAGGAGATGCTGGATGAGTTTCGTTAAGCAGATCACAAGCACAAGGCTGGGATTAGCTGCTAATCAGGCATGGAGATTAGCATGTAGCAGAGCTGGCAGTGGGCAGTGTTACATGTCTGGCTGTGCCACCAGCAGGATTCTCCAAGGACACTGTGCAGATGCAGAAATCAGCCAGAGGTGCCCAAACACACACATGCTCCCTGATGCCTTGACAAAAGCTGGCATCATCACCACAGCACAGATTAATTCCTCTTGGCTCCTGTTCCATTTGTCTCCTAAAGTACACAACAGTGTTTTTTTTTAAGTACATCCTTCAGAGCTGCACTGAACTGACATAACATTTTTCTTTGTTTTTTTCATATGTTGTGTATTTATATATGCAGCGTATTTTTTTACTGTTCAAAAAAACAATGGCATCCATTAATCATTTGGAAAGTCCTTCTCAAGGTTGTTCCCTACATGCTGCTGTCATTTGGCTCCAGCACATGACCGATTATTTGCAGAACTAAGACTGCTTTGTAATCTCAGCTTTGGTGCAATGCTCAATTCGTCTGATGCAAGAAGTGAAATTGAACATAAATTGTAACATAAATCATCATGTTTGTACTGAACACATGTGTATTTGGCATGATAGGTACCTATATCCCCAGTTGTGACGAAGATGGTTATTATAGGAAGCTGCAATGTGACCAAAGCAAGGGCGAGTGCTGGTGTGTAGACCAGCATGGAGAAGAGTTAATGGGCACCAGAATCCATGGCAACACTGACTGTGGTAAGCACACACAACGTTCAGGCACACAAACACACATACAGAGAGCACAAGGCCGCCTTTGTCACGAGGGCTTAGATACACAAAACCATCAGTCACCTCTCTGACAGAAGACCAAGTGTTACATTCATTAGACCAGCTTCATTACCATTCCAAAAGAGCAGTTGTCGTACTTGAAATAAAGGTCCGAAAGATTAATTACTACTGGCTGTGATGGACCTGCAGGTGATAAGAACAAATACCCTGACTGGGCTTACAATAGCCATTAGAAAGCCCACTGTCAAAGCCACAAGTCTTGTTTGTAGTATCAAAGCAGGTAGCTGAAGTGTTCTCATTTCTTCCTTTAGTAAACTGCTCATTTTGCTGTAATTGATGATAACGATGCAAACTGCATCTTTCCAGACACTTATGATTTTTTAATTAATAGTTAAACACACAACATGCTTGTCATTTGTCACAATTTAAGCAACAAGATTCTTAATTCAGCCTTTATTAGAAGGAGATTGCACAGTTTGCGGTAGATTTGCTGTCATTGTTTTGATATGCTGAAATCTTGTTTAGCTGATGGAAAGTAAACAGCAAATCCATTAAGTGTGACAAGAACGTTTTGGACTTCTCCGACTTTCACTTTGTGTTTCGTAGACGAAGTGGCTGGCTACTCAGGGGATTTTGGCAGTGGCGTGGGATGGGAGGACGAGGAGGAGAAAGAAGCAGAAGACACCGGAGAAGAGGCTGAAGAGGAGGAGGAGGAGATTGGGGAAATGGATGATGGTGGATATATCTGGTAGACCAAAACGAAATGGTTGCCTGGTCAAGATGGCTTTACTTTGACCACTGATTCTGAGGCAGCTCCATCTCTTGCTGACACAAAATGTTGGAAACTGGAGGGTTGGACATCTCTATACTGCACTCCAAACAGCATTAGCCATGGAGGGGAGGGAAGGGGAGCGGGTTATTGAGTTGTGATAAATGTAGTGAAATTATGGGTGTGGGAAAGAATTTTAAAAAAAGATCTTATATATACTTGTGAAACATTTTTTTGTTCTGTGTTCAAGATTGTGCTCTTCTGATAAAGTCAATAGCATCAGCAATCTTAAGCTGGAATCTAGGTAATTGATAACTGGATATTTTCTCTTTAGATGAACGGGAGCTTTGCAAATGCTATACAGTGTGCTTCATCTCAAATGTCACACATTATTCTTATGCAAGAAGCATAAACTAAATGCACATATATATTTGGAAATGTTAGCTTTGAGTTTCAGACTTTTATGGAGGCATTGACATTTGACATAAGATGGGCAGACCTCGAGTGAAAACATGATGACAGAATGACACAATTTCTTGACGTTTTGGTGGGTAAACCATTTACAGGCCGAATTAACTCCATGTAGTTTCACTGGTTAGAACACAGCAAGAAGCCAAAAACTGCTCTGATAACTAACCACAAGTCAGTTACTGATACATGATCTGAATTTCTGTGTTATTTGAACATGCAGCATGTCTTGTCCTTGTCTACAAAATTTGTGCAATATCATTATGCATTTCTTGTTGCTCTTATCAGTGTAAGGCCATGCTTTGTGTATTCCTTAACACATTCCTGCACATTGCTCCTTCTGCTCACTTGCTATTTGTTCAAAGTATGAATCCCCTGAAAGTGGATATAGTGAAGCACTGCGTTTCCTTGTATACCATGTCTTAACACTGAACTTGACATCTTCTGAAACCTAGCAACACTTTGTAAAAACATGGTCTCTACTTTCAGATTTTTATCATAGAATCTGCAAAAAGAAAATAGGCTAGGGAAAGTGCTTTATCTCCAAGATAACAGTATGTCACAATAAACATGTGTATGAATGGCAGTATGGAGAATGAGATATGAAACCCAACCCAATGACACCCAGAGGGATCTGTCTGTCTTTCTATTTGCTTGGTGACTAATCAGATCCTCTCATCAACCATGCTGAAATAGGAATCTATTGTAATGTTTGTAGGTGTACATATATTTGCTGCAAGGGTTTATAGTTTTGGTTTACATTGAAGAAAACTACATTCATGTACCAAATGCACTGGCTAGGTATAAACATAGCTGTCACCAGATAAGACTTGATTTCTTTGAGAAGGTTTCAGGTTGTCAATGGTATCAGGTCTAGTTACAGTCAGACATCAGACCCCTGTGATGTCACACACATAAAAACTGGTCTGTTGGAGTAAACACTCTGTAATCTGGATCATACACTAAAATCATCACGTACTCACTCCCTCTTGAGAGCACAACTGTTTGAAAAACGCTTTTCTACAGTACGCTCAGCACAAGACGCACAGGCTTTGTGCATAATCCGTGGAAATCTTAAAAGCGTGTGAATCACAGATATTATCTGGTATGTTAATACAGTCAGACAGATCCAGGCTGTGAGCTCTAAGCAGTATGGGGAGTGTGATGTAATAGGATGTAATATGCTTGTCTTCTCTTTAAATCTACAAAAGATAACTAGTTCTCGGTAAGAATTAATAATAGGGATTTTTCAGACGGATTAAAGTTTTATCCGTGTCATTAGAGTGCCTGTCATGTTGGTCTGATTGTGAGATCACTGTTTGTTTTCCTCACATGTATGAGGGCATCACCACTGAGGATGGATTAACTTGCATATGATTGTATTCTCATATAAATTTATCATTGTAAATAGTTGGAGTATACAGACAGTGTATTTGCCCTGGCAATTGCATTAGATTTGCATTAAGCTGCATGTTTCTTTGTCCCAATATATCATCTTTTTGGCTCAGTATAATTATGATTAAAGGCATTGGGCCCAAACATCTTGTTCTCTTGTACTCTGTTATTTTGGGAATGATCCGGTCATAGCCACAATCAGTTTTACTCTCATCAGGTGGGGAAAACAAATTAGTTCTTCTCTCCTGTTGATCGAGAGGGCTGATAAGATATAAAATTTCTGCAATAAATTCTCTCAGCAGGTCTGGTCAATTTATGACCTTCTGTTTTTGAAGACACAGTTAGCCAAATTCTTTTAGGTTTTAACAACCTTATGTTTGTTTAAAACACAGTACTGCATCACTCAGTGTTGCATGTAGTACTGCATTTTACTTTGCTTTCCAACCTTGCGTAAAACAGACTCACAACTGAACCATATTATTTAATAAATCTTTAATAACAATATAATGTAAAATGGTAGCTGGTATTTATTATGCCATAGACGATATGCAATTAATATGGTGGGAATAAGCAATGATTAACATTGTGGAAATATTCAAGTAGTATCTCTGGGCTTTGCTGTCCACTGATTTTAAAACAATCAAAATAACTGAGCAGAGAAAGACTTTGTTCCAGTCAAATAAATGAGCAGTTCCACCAGTTAGACTCATAGAATAAACTGTGTGGCCAGGGGAAATTGTGAAAGCAGAAGAAATAGTCCATGATCTGTGTCTCTAGTCTAAGAACAACTACTTAAGGCTATATTTGTTTTCTAATCAGACTCTCTATTCCCCAGATTTGCTTAGTTCAGTCAAAGTGTTTGATCTCCTAAGCCTGAGTAATACTGCCAGCAGTATGCATGAAGACCACTAACAGGCATTCTCATTTTCAATACTTCAAATTTGACATCTAGTTCATGGCTGGCTTAAATATAGGGCCATGTACAACAAAACAAGTAGCAATTATTAGAAAGAATGCAGAGTTTGCCATAGTTGTAGTAAGGCATGATATATATATATATATATCATTGAAACACTGTGATATATTAAAATTCATTCATCGTTTATGAATCAATAAAAGCAAAATTGATTTAAAAATTGTTCCTAGAAAATATACAATAGCTTAAGTTATTAGGCTTTATAGTAGTCAATTTTAATTACATTTGATGTCCCAGTAGAATTACATCATATAAGTTCTGTTCACTTAGACAAAATAACCAGCGATCAATGACCTTTAAAAATCTATTTTCCTTTTCTACCTATTCTTCCAGTGGACTGAATGTTCAGGAATCAAAAGTGGAACTTTGTTTGTTAATGCCATTGTGGTAATGTAGAATTTACAGCTTGCTTTGAGGAATCTGAAGTCTCCACACTCTCCTAACCTCATCGTCCACATTGTCCAACTCCTGAAAGACAGTAGGATCTTGTGTCTGTGCAAAGCGTTTCAGAAGAGGCTCCAGCACAGAAACTGGGATGCTGAAGTTTAAATGGGGATAGGTAACCTTAGCTCCAAAGTCTCTTGTATTACTGGACACAATACCTGGATAAAAGCAAATTCATGTATTAACTGTTAGACTGATTTGACTGAGGTACTGCAACTCTATCAGGTATAATAAATTATATGATCTCTGATTTTCTTTGCTAGAAAAATCATTTTGATATATAATGCCCCCTACTGATTAAAATCAAAATCAAAACAGTGTATAAATGGCCATATACTTGTCAGTGCTATGCTGACAGTAATAATGAAATGATTTTTGATTTACTCAATAAACTGTGTGATTAAATGCACATGAAATTAGGCCATTTTAGGTAATTATATAACACAGTGTTACCCAACAACTCGCCCGTTTCGGCACGGACAACAGCCCCACCACTGGCTCCGCAATTCACTGCACACGTTGTCTGTAGCATCACTGGCTTGTTTTGCAGTTGGACAACTCTGGACAGTATCCCTGAGGTCAGTGAGGGGCCACAGGTCTTTCCTAAACCTCCATAACCCAGTACAAGCACATCCTCACCTAGACACACACAGAATTATGCAGACAATTATGCTTTAATGTACCTTCTAAACAATTACATTTACTTTGGGACTGATTTTTTAAATGATCCCATAATGAATAAATATTTTAATGAAATAATTACTGCTTCCACTGATTTAAAACTATGAAGATGGAGCCTTGGTTTATTAATTAAAATGTGAAAGAAAAGGGCAAGAAAAAGCTAAGTAAAAGTAAAGAGAAGTAAAACTCTGTAGCACGTATATCAGTTAACATGCAGTTATACACAACTATTTTATCTTACCAAGCAAAAAATTGGTGGTTATCTGTGGCACCATGACGTGCGGCAAAGACCGCTGTAGCTGCACAAGGGCGACATCATAAGGAGAAGTTTCCTTAGTAGAATACAGCAATGTGCTACTCACAGTCTGAGCGCTGAGGTAAGAGAGACCATGTTTACGTTTGTAAATAAATAATATCTATGTTAGATATTTTTCCAAAAAGAAATTGAGGAAAAGACGCACGACGCTACCTTTGACTAGTGTTGAATGTGACATTAAGAAGCCGTCTCCCATTCACAACGTGTCTGCAAGTTAACACTAATCGAGAATTTAACACAATTCCAGAACCCCAAACTTGTCCAGACTCAACCACAACCACCACGGGGTACTTTCCATTTTCTGAGTTCTGGCGTGCTGGGACATTAGAGATATCAGTGATTGAGTGTAATGATATGTCTCTTAATGATTGATGACTTGTTAAAGCCTGTGATACGTTTTTCAAAATTAAATGCAGAGAACACACTAAAGTCAGCCCAATCCATTCATTCGACTTCCAACATAGGGGTGAAGTGATTAAACCCACAAGATACGACGTGTCTCCATAGTTAACAAAGAGCCCTCCTCCCTGAGTGCCGGGCAGACAGCGGGCATCTGTCAAAATCATTGCATTCTCTTCTCCGGCCAAGTTGCTCACGATGCCTTTGCTCAGTGTGCTCATAAACAGATCTGGACAAAATGAACCGAATGGAGAGCCACACGCAAGGACAGAACATCCCTTAGTAAGCGCTGTACTCTTTATCCAAGGCACAGCATCAAATTGGATATCTGTGGTCATTTGCAGCACTGCAAACCAACTCAAGAAATTCGAGTCGTAGAGAATTTCGTCGTCTTCATCCAAATCACTAAACTTCCACTGTTCGGAGTCAGTAAACAGTTTTTGAAAAGCCACCTGGAACTCCACGCAGTTAATCATCATGAGCAGCTCAGCAGGTTTACGACACGTTGGACATTCATTCGTTATGAATCGCTTGCTTGTGCATTGGTTTATCTTTCCATCTACATGATCTACGTAAACTTGGATTTTGCTATTAAATTTGTGTGTACTTAATATATTGGGGTTTTGGCGTATACACTCCTTATCTAATAAGAACCGAGAAAACAACAGACCGCTGCAGAGCACAAGTCCAGTCTCATAGCTTAACACCACTCCACTGCAGCTCAGTGGATTTACAGTCGGCTGTTGCTTCTCATTGCAGTTGTTCTCAGAAACAGTAACAACACAACACATCTGCTCGACAGACATTTTCAACAGCAAACAACAATCCAGTCACATTTAAAGCACCTAAAATACAGACACTTCGGTAATATTCACCTTTCTAATGAACGCAAATCCAATTTAATCTAATTCACGACTCAAGTGACACGCTAAAATGAACTTTCATCCCGATTTTTTTTAAATAATTAATATGCTCGCTCTCAGTTTAAATAAAGCAAATCGAGTGAAGAACAGTACCAATATAAACACAGTCATTAAACAAAGTAGTGTTAATCAAATAGCTTAAACGTATCCTATTCTATATTACGTAAAGCACAACCAATGCTACACTGCTGCTGATATACCAACATGGTAGGTCAGCGTGTATGAAAACAGAAAGGAAACACTTCCGGTTTTGATCTCATTGGTCATTGTACAACCTGTGTCGTTTCCCATTGGACCGTATGTGTTACCTACTAGTATCCCAATTCTTGATTGGAGCAGCATCAAAACACGACAGTAGACTTGAGTTGTATAAACATTCAAATATTCTTCTAGGAATGTTATCCAATAGATTTTAGAGCATGGCATTACATTTACATCATTTGGCAGAATTTATATTTTACACTTTATATACAATTGTGTTTCAAATTTTGTGGCAATAGCTTTGTGGAAGAACCACATATGAACAAAATACAGACAACATGCAACAATAATTGAAAATCTTTGTTTTTATTTTGTCTGCTCCAAAATAACACCATGTAAATTGTGCCATTAAGGGTTTTTTTGGGGTGGGGGTGAGGGTTTTGAGCTACATCAGTTTAAAAGATGTGTGAACGTGATTATATTTAGAAATGTGAGAAGTGACATGATATTCTGAACTGCACAAGTGCTCTTTCTCTGAAAGGATGTTGTGTTGTTCATGATCTTGTTTTATCACTGAATGCCAATTGAAGTGGATGGCCAAAACAGTACTTAATGCAGAAATAATATATGAAGTCTTTAAAACAAAGAAAAGAAAAGTAAAGTAAAGCACCAATCATTTGCTGATACCACACCACACTCATTAAGGCACACTGGTGTCAAGTGTTTAAAAAATAAAAATAAAGTATATGCAAGCTACATAGGTCTAGTTATTGCACCATATTCCATACACATGTTGGTTTAATCCCTTTACCAACGTGATAAAAACAAATGCAATACATATTCATGAAAGTGTATTTAACAGGAAGTGTATGCAATGTAGACTGAACAAACCCTGAACCGAATACTATTCATCCTAAAATAGCCCCAACTGAACATGTACAATACAGTTTGCTTCAGTTTTAAATATTTTTCATTTACGCCTACATCAATGTACTTTAGGAATATATTTTATTTTTGGCACAATTAAAAAAACTACTACTGCTAGAACAATTGTCAGTTTTCATTCCATTTTAAATAGTTCTTTCCTCTTATACAAACCTTCAATAAATAGGGTCAAGCAAGATTGGAGAGGTTGTTGGGTCTTAACCAATTAGTCAATGTACTGAGAAAGCCATCGGAAACCATCACCGTATCCTTGTCTTTTTAACACGCTGCACATGAACACTTCCATTGGCCTCATATTCAGTTCTTTCAGTGCCACATTCCCCTAAAGACAAACAATCAATAATTGGTAAACAGAAATTCATTTCAAATAGAGGAAAACAAAATTATGCAAATAGTGACAATTCTGTCACTGAAATGAAAGAGACGTTACAGAATTGTACCGGCTCTAATGCTAAACACATTACTTAACAAAAAAGGCAACTTAAAGGATTTAAGCCTGACACATTTATCTTTATAACAAAATGAAGAAGACATACTAAGGAATACAAAAAAACTACAATTATCAATAATATCTGTGCCTTATTATGAGTTTGGTCATTTTTTTCACCTTCCCAGTAGTGTGTCCATGTAGACCAAATGCACATCTCAGCACATCTTCACTTATTGCCTCAGGTCGATCAATTTTATTTCCCAAAATAAGGATTGGCACATTGGATATGGTCTCATCAGTTAGCAGGGCCTAAAATCCCAGACAGAAAACAGTCATGTTGCAGTTTCTATACAAATTGTGCCTTGGTAAAGGGAACTGATAGCATCAATAAAAGTATTAATGATGAAAACATAAAGACAACAACAATAATAATAAGCTTACATCTAGTTCAACTTTAGCCTCCTGTAGACGCTCATGGTCAGCACAATCCACAAGGTAGACTATTCCATTTATGGCTGGTAAGTAATTCTTCCAAACTCTTCTTGCTACAGTTGAAGAACAAAATATATTTGCAAAGCAGTAAAACTTTTATCTTTGCATGTCCCTGTAACAGTGAAGTCAAAAAAAAAAAAAAAAAAATGTATTGAACAGTGTTTTAGGCTCTTGGTGAGTCTTGTAACCTAGTGAACCTGACAATGTATTCAAAGACAGACTTAAAAGCACTTTTGTACGTTGCTCTGGATAAGGGCGTCTGCCAAATGATGTAAATGTAAAATTAAATGTACACGAACACTGGTATGATGGATCGTCATAGTTACCTTGCGTATGCCCACCCAGGTCAAATGTGGTAAAAGTCATCCCAGCAATGGTCAACTCCTCTGAAGCTGATAGAAATTATAAAAACAAAGATCAAATAAATGACATCAGACTAGATGGTCAGGTTTATTGTTGTACTTATGGAAACATTTTCCATGCCTTTCACCACATATTGCAGTGTATCCGTGCAGCACAGAAGAATAATGACTACTGACTTGGATGAAGTGTTGGCACATGCAGCCCAAGTCGATCGTCCTTAAGCATGTGCAATAATGTTGTTTTTCCTGCATTGTCTAATCCAAGAAAAACCAGCTTTCCTGTCTTTTTGTAGAGTCCTAAAGAGAGAAATCAATCAAGTGTTTCTTACAGCTGAGTGTATTAATGAAAATAGCTACATGGCGTGAACAATTCTCTAATGCTGAAATAGTCTTATTCGTGATACATTACCTAATATCTGTAAAACACTACTAAATCCTCTGTAGATCCAATCAAATATGAAAGACATGCTGTTGCTGTTCCCTGAAGGCAAAGTAAAGAAAAAACCTGCACAGATATAACAATACAAACTCATTAGTAACTACCATCATGGCAATTTCACAGAAATGTTTGGGTTTATACTGTGTTACAGTTTAATGGAAAAAAACAGGCTACAATGTGAGCAGTGGCATACTTTCATAACGTTTAAAAAATACATGCTTAGTCTATGAAGGACAGCTCATTAATGGTATTCCTTCACACACAAGCTAAGATGTTTATTAATGCACAGTGTGTGATTCACACAGTTCCTCTATATTCGTCGGTGTCCTACAGATGCAACACTATTTAGCAACCAACTATTTTTACAAACAGGCTACTGCTGGTTACCTGACACCATAAGCCAATGCTATACACACTCACTCGCACACACACACTTCAGCTAATGTAATATCTACACAGAAATCTAACCATTACTATCTATCTATCTATAAGCTAAAGTTTTAAAGGAAAAAGAATCAGTTTTCCATATAGAGCACAGTCAAATTTAACAGCACAAGGTCAAAACTTTCAGATGTTCCTATCCTTGCACACATTGGGTCCCACTAAGATATGAAAACACGCGCACGCTACACACACACGCGTATAAATATATATATATATATGTGTGTGTGTGTGTGTATACACTGTATATACGTGTCTGTATGTGTGTGTCACTCAGTGGCAGACCCCAACTCAATTTGTTCATGTTTTGTACACCGTTTAATCGTTGTATGATGTGACAATCGTAACATGGCGTGTAGCGAACATATTACATCACCGATCTGCTCTATGCTAGCACAACCAGTTAAAGAAATAAAGAAATAGTATTATTTAAAACGTCATTACGCCAGGTTTAAAAACCTTATGAAAATACTGTGGCCGACTACTTCATAGCAGTTGCCTTGAGTAGCCTATATATAGACAGAGCTAGAGCGCTCAAACAAAACACATCGTATTTGTCCCTCTAGTAAACAGTAAAAGCATATCACCGACAAACTCGTCAATATGTTTTAACTCCATTAAACCAATATAAAGGTACCCAGTCTGACATGGACTGCGATGGTATAGCCGACTCGTGTTTCAGTTTAACCCACCTCAATGTGCGTCACCCCGTCAGCTCCTAGTCACTGAAACCACCACAGCTTTCGCAATATCTCGGATGTATCCACGACTTTATCGATGTGTGTGTCAATACTGACTGTAAGCTACATTGGCTAATTTGTAAATAAATGCGCCAAGTAAACAAACTGACTATGCGCGGATACGCGCTAACGGAACACGTGAACAGCCCCCTCGTGTGGTGAAAACTGGCAATGCACTGTGTGTGTGTGTGCGCGCGCGCGCGTTGTATACTGGGTAATGTAAAACAGCAGCTGTGTGTAAAACTTGGGTGTAGCTAAGGATTGACCACCATAGCGTGGACGAGTATATCTTCAAATAAATGTTGTACATGAACAAGCAGGTTTACCCACACAACACCACTGACAATAAAAAGTACACAAGTGAACAATGAATGATTAGTATTAGGAAGGATTAGTATTTTACCCCACAATAAAGTCACTGGGTCTAACTTGATGGCTAACCCACTGAAAAGGTTCTCACTACACCCCTAGGGTATGAGCCAACCTGGCACCCCATTAATACTGAGTATCAACACTATGTAGCACGCAGAATCAAGACCTAGACAGCACAGAAAAACAGAAACACACATACCATAGCAATGGGAACAAACAAAAACTTTATTGAGGCAACCGTCCAGTACCTGAGTTTGACCAGATCTTACACAATCATAAACAGTATGTGATCTAACAGTATTTTGGTTAAATGAAGGAGATATATATGTATTTAGCAATATTTGTTAACTTTCCCTGCTACTCTGATTGTTAACTTACATACATGTTTACATACAAATTCTTTTCTGTCTATGTTTACATACTCTAAATGGCTGCATTGGGACTGGTCTATCAAGAGGTTTCTTTTCTCTTGTCACTTCTGATAGTAAAACCACTTGTCAACTGAAAAAGAAAAGAATCACAATGTTATTTCTTTAGTGAAGCCTTTAAGAGTTTAATTTAAAACATGACATTTGAGCTTCAATAAAACACCTGAATATTAGAATTTTGCCCCACTTCGCTTCACTGTCTTACAAATAAGCAATCCAAATTCTATGTAGAGGCATCACAACTGTTTAGAATTAAAAATATAATGGACAGAAAAACAGAGCTACTGTTTTAAAACCTCTGAACTGTCCATGCCATTGCTTACTTAAAAATGGCATTTATTTGCAGATAGATACAGAAAAAAGAAAAAGACCCACATACCTGATTCTGGAATAGATGCAGCATCACCACAAGGACAAGTCTGAAATGAGCAAAAACAATATGTAAACAAATAAAAAGACTGAAGGCTTATGTATAACCTGTTCTTAAATGTTCAAAATCTTAAAAGTCCAAATCACTGGCAATGTGCACACAACACACAAAACCGTACAGCAATATTACTACAGTACAATCCTTACTACCCCTCTGCAAACTGAAAATACTGAAAACAGAGCAGATTTATAGTCAGTGAATAAAGACGAAATATAGCTCACTATAGAAGTAAACAATTCAATGAGTTATTTTCTCATTTATTATACGCCTCGCCTAATAAACTGATACAGTTTAAAATATTGATTCAAAGCCTTTCACTATGTAAAGAAAAAATCCTTTAAAAAATCTACCCTGTAGCTTTAGCAAATAATAATACTTGAACCTCCAGAAATAACAGGCTGGACTCCACCTTAGAGATTTTATGTCAAACAAATGCTTTAGCAAAACAATGCTTGCCATTGTTGTTTAAATGTTTCGTTTGGAAACATTTAGATGAGGCTAATCTTTGGATTAGCTAAGACAGAAGAATAACAAACTAGTCAATATTAATTAATGGCCTATAGATTCTGTCTGATCTGTTTTTGTCACCCTCATCAGTAAGTAAAGAGGCAAGTCAAGGAAGTGAATCAAAAGACAGCACTGAAAATCCACTATGTACACAAAAGCCTTAAAGGC
>JAOTRN010000041.1:14177052-14192742 GCA_028566695.1 Bagroides melapterus | reverse complement strand
TATATACACACACACACACACACACACACATACATTACTAGATATAGATTAATATACATTTCAGATACAGTATGTCCAAATGTTCTCTTTAATTCTTGCTCTACAAGCAGAAAAGGATCCCTGGGAAGCCAAACCCAATTTATATATTATTATATATGTATAGGCATCACATCTCACATATTATTATTTTATATATTTATTATATGTAACCAGTCAATCTAATGAACTCCTGAGAGTTAGCAAATTGCTTCAGAAAACAAATGAGCAAAATTTCCTGTCATTTTTAATCATTACATAGAGATTCATAAGAATAAAGTGGAAAAACACTTACCAGCTTAAAGCACCTGCACTGGTCTGTTGCGAAATAAGTGCTCTCCAGAAGTCATGAGTGCTTTTGATTGTCTTAATGGCAAAGTCCTGAATTAAAAAAAAATATATATATTAAAAAAAAAAAACCCAGCAAGTTCTAAGGTTATTTTCAAGACATGCTTATTGACATGATATTGAGTCAGGGATGGATAAAACATACATTTATTAGCTACAGTAAGAGTTCTAATTTGCTTCCACCTCAGTGTTTGTAATATAAAGGAACATAACATGGCAGCACTGTCAGTAAGTTAAGTGCATTTAGTACAGATTAAAGGAAACAAACAAGTTATGACTGTGATAAAGTGTCTAATGAAGCACACTGTATTTGCAGCCTTGACACAAAAAATTACACAATAAGAAAATACATTACATTTAACCACAAGGTGAACTGTTACTTATAACAGGAGACCATGTTGGGCTGCGCTTGTTTGTTTCGATATACCTTCATGTTCCTGATACTAAAAAGACTGTCAGTCAGATCAGATGTCAGCAGCAGGTGATGCACTAACAGTGTATTAATTTTAATCACGCATATAGAATAAAAATATCTTCTGAAAAAGTCAATAAAGAATAAAGCAGTAGAGTTTTTCCTTCTTTTTTAAATTTGTGAAATCCCTTTTTGTTTTGACCTAAACACTGGAGAACAAAACATATACACACGCACACCTTGTCTTTAAACTCCCCATTGAAAGCAAACTGGTTTTCCGGCTTTCCGTCTGGTACTTTGTACCGTCTAAACCAGTCCACAGTGGCTTCAAGGTAGCCAGGTTTGTGTCGCTGGACATCAGTAATATCTGAAATGAACCAAGCAAATGAAAACAATACCTTTCAAACACATACTGCCATGCCAATTAAAGTCAGTGAAACAAAATAGAATAATATTAATATATGAGAATTTATATATTTATATGGAAAAATTCAAAAAGTGGGACTATAAAAATGTCACCATTCAAGTCTTTTGCTTCTGGGTCATCAACATTAATTGCAATAACTTTCCAGTCCGTTTCGCCTTCATCAATCATAGCCAGTACACCCAGAACTTTCACTTTAATAACTTCTCCTTTTGAACATACCTGGAGGAAACAACATGCATGCAGTTATACTACAACAGGGACCTACAGAAGGTGAACTACATAATATCACAATTAACAAACTAATACAAACCCTGCTGCCGATTTCACAGACATCAATTGGGTCATTGTCCCCACAGCATCCAGTGTCACAGTCTTTATGGCCAGGGTCTTCCCAGGTCTGTCAAAAAGTGGGGGAAAAGGTTAGAATCTCCAAGATACACCAAGTAGGTTCAGAAAACCATGTAAGCCATTGTAAAAACGTAGCTAATTTGCGTTTCATTGATTTGATATTTATTGTAATCTCAGAATTTCCTGAACAGGAATGGCATTTGAGTCTCAGTAAGGCATAACAAGGTGTGGTGGCAGGGGCGTGGTCGTGTGTCAGCCATGGACAGAAAGAAAGGTGGGGCAAACCGGCAGGTAAAGTGTGATGATTCTTACTCATTCTTGTTAAAGTTTGAATCATTTTTGTTGAGTTCTGAAAGTGCAGACTGAATAAACATGAGCCTGGAGCTCAGTTAAAATTCTACCTGTCTGTTGTGTCTTCCTCTCACAAACCCAGGTACTTCATGAGGATCAATTATAGAAGTTCCTTAATTACCACTTTCTGACAGGTATTATAGCCTTGACCAGATATGATGTCATAGCATAATTTATGTCTTTCCAGCATTTACTTATCTCATATTTATTGCTTTGTCAGAAATAGTTGCTTCACACATGCTTCCTGTGTTATATGGAATTTGCCACTCTTTGGTGTACTTTCTTGGTGGATACAATAGGACCCACAGTCTTGGTTATTATTAACTTGCTTGTGTCTTTTTGGTGTCTTCATTGTCTACCAGTAAGAACGCAAGCTGGACTAACAAACACAAGGGTGTTTCATAAAGTATTTTGGGGTTCCCTGTCTGAACATTTTTAATCACATTTTGTCATTTCTAAGTTTTACAAATCTTCTCCCAATAAGAACAGATTGTGTTAATCATTCACCATGTAAGGCAGTAATATACCCACCCCTGTGCACTATGATACACTTCTAACAAAGAAGTCAGAAAAATCACTTATATCTGCCTTACCTGAGGAATTGCACCATAGTTCCAGATGTATCCTTTATGAGGGAAAACATTGGCAACATAACGCAAATTCCCCTTTTTCACATCCTGCTTTATTGGATTAAGTGGGTCCTTTGTTGCAATCTGAGAATGAAAGTACTTGTTAGCACTAAATCAGTCAGTCATGGCACTGCATATTTATATAATATTCATGAAATTAGTAGTACATGAAGTAATGTAACAAGACTTGAGGTAAAACTGCATTGATTTTGGAACAGTTAATTAATTATTTTGTTTGTTCATTCATTCTAGACATACCTCCATTTTTGCATTTGTCCATCTGGGTACCTCCACAACCATGTGGAAAATGTTCTGTGGAATAAATAATTGTACTATTATAATACTAGTCATAAATAAGTTTCTGCTCATAAAGTGATGGCTGTTCTTTAATCCTAACATGTGTATGACTAGTGGAACTGAAAAAGAGTAAAACAATGAGATTAGTTCAGTGTAAGCACGGTGCTATTAAGAAGAAATTTCTGCACTTCTTGCAGCATTAGCTACAAATATTTGAAGTTGAGAAACGCTATGGTTACTCACGTAACCCTGGTTCCCTGAGATGATGGGAACGAGCATTGCGTCAGCGTCTGACGCTATGGGAATCCCTTCCCCACTTCCTGAAATCGCTGAAGCCTTATTGGTAACGTCCGTGGATGAACATGGACAAATAGCGTTTCAGCACGCCATTTGGGGTGGAGCGATCTGCCTATTTAAGCCCCGCTGAAACGCTGTACTTCACCAACACTTCTACTGTAGCGCGAACATTGGTTGTCAGGGGCGCTGAAGCATGGCTAACGACGTAATGCTCGTTCCCATCATCTCAGGGAACCAGGGTTACGTGAGTAACCATAACGTTCCCTTTCGAGATGTGCTCTCACATTGCGTCAGCGTATGACGCTATGGGAACGGATATGTACAGCGCCATGCTCCACACGCAAGGGCAGGCAGAAAAATACTCTGGATGCGTGACGACCAAGGCACTGTGCCAAGGCAAGCTGGCACGAATAACTAGTGTTCCAAGGGTCCCAGAGTAACCATAAAACAACATGAGAGCGTGTGCAGGGAGGACACCTCGCCATACTACAACACAACACTTATTGGCCACCCCTAAGCCAAAATCAAAAGGGAGCCCAGCATCCAAGCAGAGGCAACACAATCAAACACATAAACAGCCAGAGAAATCAGAGTGCTGGATGGACCCATCCAGGGGCCAAACGCACAGTCTCCACAAGTCTGGCCGAGGATGGAGCACCACACCATACGCCTGAGACAACAGATCAGGTCTATATGGGATCCGCCACGGAACCCCACACGGCCAAATCGGAGCGACCAAGAGCACTCTGCAACCCTCCAGCCTGATCTTATCCAGCACTTGAGGCAATAAGGACAGAGGCGGAAAAGCATAGGAGAGCGAGCTGGGCCATGCATGGGCCAGAGCATCCGCCTCCTTAGAGAAAAAGCGTTCGCAGTGGGAATTCAATTCTGAAGCGAACAGATCCGTTTCCACTCAACCATACAAGTCCCACATGCGAGCGACAGCAGAGGCATGAAGAGTCCACTCGCCTGTCGGGGGGCCCCGGCGAGACAGCATGTCGGCGCCGGTATTAAGCAAACCCGGAACATGAGAGGCCTTTAGAGAAAGAAGATTCTCCTGAGACCACCACAAAAGGCGACTTGTCAATTCAAAAAGCCGGCGGGGCCGCGTGCCGCCTTGGTGATTAATAAGGGCCACCACCGTCATACTGTCCGAGCGGATCAGCACGTGACGTCCTAATACGAGCGGGAGGAAATGCCAAAGGGCCAGCATCACAGCCTGGAGCTCCAGGAAGTTGATGTGCGCCCAACGTTCAGAATCAGACCAGGCGCCGAAGGCTGGTTTGCTGTCGCATATAGCGCCAGCATCTGTAGAAACAATCAGCCTTCTAGTGACAGTTCCAAGATCCGCACCCCAGCAGAACACATCGGAACGTCTCCAAGGGTCAACCGAGAGAGTCGCAGGTTACCTGAGCTCTACGCATGGCGCGGAACCTTTCCACGCAGCCAGCGTTGCAGAGGACGCATGAGAAGCAGGCCGAGGGGCATGACTGACGAAGCGGCCGCCATCAGGCCCAAAAGTCTCTGAAATTTCCTCAGAGGCACCCTATCGCCATCAGTAAAACCATTGGCACAATCCTGGATGGCAGCTATGCGTTCCGGTGATAGCCACGCCTTCATCAACATTGAGTCTAGTGTCGCACCCAAGAACGAGATTCGTCTGCTGGGGTCGACAAAATACTCTTTTCAAGGTTAATTTGAAAACCCAGGCATCTCAGATGGCTGAGTAACAAATCTCTATGCATACACAGCTCCTCAGCTGACTCAGCTAAAATTAGCCAGTCATCCAAGTAATTCAGTATGCAGATTCCCATCTGCCTCAGTGGAGAACGAGCCGCGTCAACACACTTCGTGAACGTGCGAGGAGCTAGGGACAAACCAAAGGGCAGTACCTTGTACTGATAGGCCACACCCTCAAAAGCAAACCTCAAGAGAGGTCTGTGCTGGGGAGCAATTGGGACGTGGAAGTACGCATCTTTCAAGTCCACCGATATAAACCAATCCCCTGGATGCACACTGGACAGGATCTGCCTTAAAGTGAGCATTCTGAACGGCCTCTGTATAAGCAAGCGGTTCAGAGATCTCAAATCCAAGATAGGCCGAAGGCCCCCGTCCTTCTTAGGTACCACAAAATAACGGCTATACCAACCGCTCTCCTGTAGAGCGGGTGGAACCTGTTCGACTGCACCTTTTACTATCAGTAACTGGACTTCGGCTCTGAAAGCTGACTCGCCGTCAGAACTAACCACCTTCCCTGTCACAACATTAAAGGCGGGTGGGCGCCGCCTAAATTGCAGTCTATAATCATTCTCTTTCGAACTCAGGATCCATTCCATGACACCGGAGAGGGATTGCCAAGCGTAAAAATATTTAAACCCGGGGGGGGGGCGGCCGTGCTGCTCTCACCCATGAGGTGTGTGAGGGGCATGAACTCAGAAAAACAGCTCTTTTTGTGAGGAGTTAAAAATTGAGTTTTTATTGATAAGAAGATATTTAGGGTGGGAACGCAGTGCGCGGGCCCAGAACCCATCATCTCTTTAATGTGTGCAAAACGCCAAAACGTTTAGAGGGTGGCCCAGCCGAGGCAAGGCAATTACCCCTGGACCTTTTCAATCTGTCAGGTCCGCTTCTGAGGCCGCGGGTCCAGGTCTAGACGTGGACGTGGACCATGGCGCCTCGGATACGGGTAGCGAGCTGCGGGGCGAAACCTCACTCCGAGGGCGAGATCTGTCGCGCTGCGGAGTTCTTTGAAGGCCGCAGGCGCAGGGGAGGACTCGTCCATGTCCTTCAGGAGTTTAGCCTGATAGACCTGAAGCACCGCCATCATGCGGAGAGCGGATGCTGCCTGTCCATCGGCCGTGTATGATCGTGACGCCAGTGCCGAGGTAGCCCTGCAGGGCCCAGCTGAGGGCGGGCAGAGGTGTGCCGCCAGGGCTTCTTCCAGCCGTGGAATTTTTGCATAGCCCTTCTCCTCTGCTCCATTTACCAAAGAGAACGCGATCTGGGCGGCGTGGATACAGGCCGAATAGGGAGCACGTCATGACTTGGTGAGCTCCTCGTGATCTTCCGGGAAGAAGGGAGCGTCACGAGCGGCCCGTCGTCGCTGACGTCCCGGCGGCTGGAGGAACCACTCGTCCAGCCTGCTCGGGGGCGGATTGTCTGGGACCGTCCACTCAAGTCCCAGTTCAGCGACAGCTCTGGTGAGGACGTTCACCATCTCCGAGTCGACGCTGGGTGGCGGCGGCGGCGTAGTCTCTGTGCTGTAGAGCGGATCGGATTCCTCCATCGATTCCGCTCAATCAACGCACCCAGAGAGAGACATGAAGTCCTCCGTCTCGTCGGCTGAGCCGAATGAGAGCACGCCGCTCGCGCACTCTTCGCGCACATAGCTCACTGCCGTATCGTCATCCTGAGAAGGTGGCAGTGAAGCGGAAGGAGGGGGAGGAGAGGGCGTGGCACGTGGGAGATCCAGCGTGGGCTCACAGCCAGTTAGTCACAGCCAGTTAGTAGGCGGCCTTAGTAAGCGGCTCCGCACCCCCGAAGAAATCAATGCGCGAGCGTAGCGTAGCGAGAGAAAACGCCTCACAACGCTCGCACTCATTGGCTTCAGCGTGGGCGTGGCCCAGACACGAAACGCACTCGCTGTGTGAATCAGTGGCCGGCAGCGGAGCGCTGCACAAGCCGCACGCTCTTCGCGACATCCTCGCGGAAGAAAAATCTGCTCTTTTAGAACGCCGGATAGCTGCAGAGGAAGACGGCGTAGCGTAGCTAGATCACTGTCTAGCTTAGCGTCTTGAGTAGGCCGGATCCGCTGCTTGGCTTTCTCGACGGTGCTCAGCTCAGCGTTCGGGTCAGCGAGATTATTCTTTCGCGCTGAAGAGAAGGATTGGTGAAGTACAGTGTTTCAGCGGTGCTTAAATAGGCAGATCGCTCCGCCCAAAATGGCGGGCTGAAACGCTATTTGTCCGCGTTCATCCACGGACGTTACC
The DNA here is from genome assembly GCA_028566695.1 of Bagroides melapterus. Classification (NCBI taxonomy): domain Eukaryota; kingdom Metazoa; phylum Chordata; class Actinopteri; order Siluriformes; family Bagridae; genus Bagroides; species Bagroides melapterus. Next base: position 14,185,608 of record JAOTRN010000041.1, on the reverse strand, counting down.
AATAAGGCTTCAGCGATTTCGGGAAGTGGGGAAGGGATTCCCATAGTGTCAGACGCTGACGCAATGCGAGAGCACATCTCGAAAGGGAACAGATATTTATTAGGTCTCATGTGGAGAAATGTTCATTCTGGTATTTCACCCAAGAAGTGAAGCTACACAATTCTCAATAGCATTGACGGAAGAGAAACAACCAAATTGCAAGCACACAATACCTGGGCTTCATCTGCGTAGATAGGGATGTCATGGAAGGGTGATATGTATTTTCCATCTTGGTCCTCTGTTCAGAAAAGAGATAACATATCTCACACAGTGATATTGAAAGAGAAGTCTACAGTCCATTCTTCTACATTCTCTTTCAATGAATAGTTTTGGTCCAGATTCTTCGTAATCAGATAAAAATATTTAAACTGATTTTTACTTTCAGTTTGTTGCTTTCACGGTCAGCTTACTTTTAGTTTTGTAACACGCACAAACACACCCTAATACAACAGTCGTTTTAATTATATTTCATAATGTGTTCTAAGTCAACTAGCTGGCATATGGGTAACGCCTTAGAAACATGACATACAATATTACACGAACGCAAACGCGCGTGCACAATCCTGTTATGTATACAGTACTCAACACTGCGGTCTTTCATTACTGGAGCGGTTAGAAAGCTCAGTACCAAAGAGGGCGATAAAGAGTCTTTAAATCGTTTTTTAAAACGTCCCCGGTAATAATTCCAGTCATTAAAAGTTGTACAGGGTAGTACGGTGCTTTATTAAATCAGAGTCCTCCAAGCATTTCCAGAGTAGCCAATTAGGCACAGCTACCCTCAACATCCAAGCTACAGAGATCCTTCCACTTTCTCTTGGCTCAAACAAACCTGTCCCAAAACTGTTCCCATTTTTTCTTGAACACACAATTTCTTGCCAGAGATTTGTTTTAATGTTCATGTACTCGCATATATTTATATGAATGAAACAGCTCTAATGTAGCTGCTGGTCTGGTAATGGAAGACTAGCCTACGAGCTAACAGCACTCAGAATACAGCTTGCTTTGGGTTATAAACCTTGACATAAATGCGCTCGCGCAGATCTGTAGGGAATGTTTCAACCCTTTGCTGATGAATGATGCAACTGTAGCCTAGGCAACACGTGGCCGCATCTCTCTCGATTCAAAATAAAGACAGCATCAGACATGTAAGGTTTCTTAGAAATAAAAAACATATATACACAAAAACTCACTATAAAACACTCTGTAGCTCAGAGTGTTGGGATTTCCTCGTTCTTCGATTGAGTAGCTCATGGCCTCCAGTGTTAATCGTGCAGTGATAAGGCGACTCAATGACGTGGGACTCAGAAGTTCAACAAAAGCCTGCGTGTATGAAGGAAGAGTCGTAAATCAGAGAAAATAAACCCCTCCTTCACTTGCCCTAGCACGTGCATGAGCAGAAACGATGATACAAGTTGGCAGGAAGAAGGGCATTTCAGCTCAGAATCGAATTGCACTCTGTTGTCAGAATGAATTTCATTATTTATTTATTGTAATTTACATACATAGAATTATTTTCAAACTGAAACAGAGGTTTTTACGTGAATTATCTTTTTTTCTGTTTTGTTATTCAGAGGCACCAAATGCACAAGATGGTTAGAAGTTTGCGTACACATGTGCTCTCCGAACATCTCATTCCAGTTTCATTTATTCCCTTTGTGGTGATAAGAACCTCCACTCATCTGGGAAGGCTTTTCAATAGATTTTATGACTGTAGGGATTTGGTCTTCTAAAAAATGTTCATTGGGGTTGAGATCACGTCTCTGTGTAGGACACTTGAGTTTTTCACTCAAACCTTGGCAAAACCAGGTTTGCATGCCACTCACTTTGTGTACAGTTCTCATGCAGGACCAGGTTTGAGTTTCAACAGCTTTTAGGTTCATTAAAGGGAAACTGTTTTACTACAGCATTACATACTAGACAAACTACTACTACAATGTAAGGCTACAGCTTTAATCAAGAACGGAATATCTTGTGTACTAAAGTATCTAAGTACCTAAGGTTCAGGAATGAAAACCTCCGCAAATGAACGTGACTGACAGTGTAGGCTGCCTACATGGTTATGAAGTGGAACGCGCCCGGCGTGGCCACGTGTTCAGCAGCAGTTTTGAGCTCATATCCTCCGGAGGCGCTCTGCTTCCTGCCTGGCGGAGGGAGGGACGGTGCTGACGGCTGGGAGGACGAGTCAAACGACAAGAAAGCCTTTGAAAAAAGCTAGAAAAGAAGGCAAAGGGGCCGGGGTTCCATCTTCCGTCGGCGTTACAACTTTAGCTCGACCAACTCAGCGACCCAATTTAATGCAATGTCGTCCAGTCGTCAGCATAGCGAGAGCAGGGCCATTCCGACCAGGACGGTGCTGATCGACGATTCAACGCAGCTACCTCACGATTATTGCACCACTCCTGGAGGCACTTTATTTTCAACTACCCCGGGCGGTAATTTCATTTTAAAGTGTGCTTTTGCTACTTGAACCGAAATTAACATGCGGTTGGTTGTCACTTGTTATTCACCCTGTTCGACGTTAGCCTGTGGCCTACTCGTCTCGCTATAAAGCCTAGCGTGTTCAAAACAAAAACAAGGGCTGGATTTCAAATGGCGCCCTACTTCCTATATAGGCTCACTCTTTAGGGTGTAAAAGAATGACTTCTGCGCTCTGTAGAGTGCTCTCTGTGTCCAATAGTCTGTTGTTTGGGAGGCTGCCAGAACACTCGCGCCGCCCCTGCTTTTGTTTAAAATGGCGTGATTGGTTACTTTGCAGCGCAGTGATTGAGATTTGCCCAATCAAAAGAAAGATCCTGTGTTAAATTACAACAATAGTATATGATGTTTGACTTTCTGTTTGCAGCAAGCACAGATTATGTTTACTAAAAATAGCCGGAATACATTTAGAGAGCCGCTTCATTAGATAACATGTTATTTTATTAGCTGCATGTTGGGTACAAATATTTAAGGAACGCATTCATGATGATTTTGTTAAAAAAATTGTTTTCTAATAATATATAAAACAATGCAATGTCTTGTTAAATTGATGTGTATTTTTAATCTAAGGTTTATTTTCGTTTTAAATATATTTATATATACTTCATAAGACTGACTGTGTTTGTTTTTATGGTTTATTGCAGGCACCCGGATCATCTATGACCGTAAATTCCTGTTAGACCGGCGTAATTCCCCAATAGCCCAGACTCCACCAGCACATCTGCCTGTCATCCCTGGAGTGACGAGCCAAAACATCCTGAATGAGAAGAAGAAGAATGAAGCTAATAACATCAACAACCATGATGGTAAACCAGGAACAGGTTTGTCTTTGCACTCACTTAAACCTCAAACTGATGATTAGTCTGCTGTTAATCAATTAGATGTTCTGCTGTGTGTTTGTTGTAACTGTCATGGTTTTGGTTCTCATAATTCAGGTGAAGATGCTCAGTTTGAGATGGACATCTAAAGAAGAGGAACCAACGTGATGAGCAAATAATAACCTGGCGTCCATGTGCCAGTGGCTTGGCTTGTAGAAACCAATGTTGTGAGCCCTTTCCTTTAGCTCTCTCTAGCTGTTGGTTGCTAAATAATCATGGGGATAGTCGACTCCTGTTGGCCCATTGAGCTGCTGGAGCCCTGAAAGTTAACAAATGATTCTGATTTGTTTGTTTAGGTTTCAGGGCTACCAACAGCCATACATGCTTTAGCCACACAGCAAGGGTAATGTCTGTATGTAAGTGCTAAAATATAACAGTTGATCTAAACAGATTCCCTTGCAAAGCAGCCACCAAGAGATTTCTTCATGGTAATTTAGTGCCGTTTTCACAGTATGGTAAATAATCCAAAATGGCCACTCGGTGTCTGTCATTCAGACAACTACTCATCAATGCACATTCAGTTGCCTCCTTGTTGTTTCATCATTTTCACTAGTGTCAACCTTTTCAGTATATTGTTTTTATTTCCATAAAAGCTCTAGTAGCATTTACTAGCATCATGCACTTTTTGGTTCAGATATAAAGAGTACTTGTTTTCATTCCATGCCTTGGAATTGGGCTTTGATGCATTTTTTTTTTTAATGTTCTATTAGAAACTGCAGATTCAGCATGGGAAAATAGTTTTATAAAATGCCTAAACCATGGACCTTAAGTAAAAAATTGCAGTTGGAATCCTGCCAAAATTCTACCCGTTTTTTTTCTGCCTTCTTCATTTAAGGTAAACAAATCTGTTGGAAAAAGTATTGATGAACAGGTGTTCTTTGGCATGTGATATTTTGTTCAGTTTTCAGATTGAGCCAATTAGTGATATAATTTGCCCCTGCCTTTGAATTATTAGTTAATCCTGATGATACTTGAAGTACTTACCATCAGCTGTGTGGTCACTGAGTGTAAAAAAAACAACAAAAAAAACCCAACAAATACTGTAGTACAAGTGACCCAAAATTAATTGTTGGTCAAAGGTAATGACATCATGCACAGCTTTGGGCCAGTGAATGGTTAAATGTTTTATAAATAGGTAAGGAATACGAAGCCCTCTTTCCAGAGCTGGTCTCAAGATGCACTTGTGTCATGAACAATATATCACTGTTAGCTCTTATAGGTGAAAAAACAGGGAAGTATATGCATCATAATGCCAGTTGTGACGTCTACTTTTCACTTTTCATTTGCTACTATACAAACCTGCAACATCGGATCAAAGGTAGGAAAGCACTGAAGTGTTGTCAGGATGTTTGCTCTGCTATTTTGCATCACTGATAATGCAGTTAAAATGATAACAGCATTAGAAACGATGAATAGTTTGCCTGACAGTTGATTTATTATATATTTTTTTTTTGTTTTGATGGCTCCAATGCTTGAATGAAACATTTCCAATACTCCTCTATGCATATTCTTTAAAGCTCTTCTATATCTTATCCTAAGCTCAGATGTCAGCATTATAAAAAAAAAAATTATTTCTGTGACGTTTCTTGTTTTGGTTCCTAATTCCTCATGGAAATGTTTGAGATTTTCTACAGGAGAGCAAAGCGATTGTCTTTTAAAAAAAAAAAAAAAAAAAAAGTGACTTAAAAGAGAATGCAATTAATTCTCTGCTTTATTCCTTTTGTGCTTAATTCATAATTCATTTGTCTCTTTACATGAGTCTCTTGACCCATGCCTTACTTTACTAAGCGTGTCACAACTGTGACTTGAACATGTTTAGTTTTCCCCCTTCCCCCCAAAGTCTACCACTTTTTTCTTTTCTGAGATTAGGATTAAGATGTTTATCAGAATACATTTATATTTTTGGAGACATGTTGGTTATATTTTTTCTCTGCTTTAGAGGTAAAAGGTTTGGGCTTGCAGCAATATATTGGTTGAAATAGGATAAGTAATTGGTCAACTTGAATGGTAGCTGATTGGATTTACTGGCTCATGATTTTTGCTAAACACAGCAAACTGATTAATTTCCAAACATTTTGTTTTTCTAAAATTTGATTTTACAATTTAACTTCTATTTCAGATTTAAATAACAATTGACAAGATGAAATGTATGTTGAAGCAAATGGTGGTGTATTTGCTGAATGTACTCGTAATTTATTGTAAACTGTCAAATCCACAGTCTGTCAACCCCTTAATTGAAATGTGTATTTTTTACACATTGTATCGAAATTGAGTTAATAAATTGCCCATCAGATACAGTTAGACCCTTTTAAGAGCCTTCCCAGATTAATTTACCAGATGACACAAAAAGTGGCACAAATAGTATTTTTTGTTCTGTAATTGAGACCCTGTAAAATTTCATTAAATTAAATTTCAATGCCAGTGGACACTATAACAGCAAAATCAATAAAAGTTCCTTGGGAAAAAAAATCTGTTGTTGCTGTTCTAATATTTCAACTTATCTTTTATAACCACTAGATGGCATAATGGGTGTGTGGATAGTTGTATGCGTCTAGATACTAAAATTCAGAAGCAGTTCCAATTGATGGTTAAATGTTTGCTATAAATGGTATACCTTTTGGCCAAAAGTATGTGGACATCTGGGGTGTTTATTTATGGCATCCCATTCCAGATTTAACTATGTCTCCATGGAGCTTGTGTTGCTTTTAGTTCCAGTGAAGTGAAATCATAATTCCACAGAAAATAAAAATATCAGTATAAATATGGGTGTCAACATACCTTTGGCCATATAGTGCAGGGGTCTCCAATCTTATCCAGACAGGGCTGGTGTGAGTATTGAAAGCCAAGCACAACTAATTTAAAAGCTGGAATCAGGTGAGGCTCCTGCTTTTATGCGATACACAATGCACTATTAATCCTATAACCATGTTTGTAAACCTAGTATTTAATTCTTGTTCACGTATTGAAGTATATAGCCATGTGTGAAAGAAAATGCATTCTGTGTTTTAATGAAATTGGGCAACTATTTGTAATAAAGTTGAGTGTTGATTTTCTAAGAATACAGATTTAAGTATTCGCACCAGTTTGAACTGATACGACGTCATATACTACAGATAACAACAAAGACGTTACGCCCTCTGTTGGAACAAAAGTGGTAACTTCTCTCTACCACCTTTTAGGAAAAGGAAAATAATTAAATATACATTTTAAACTCGTTTTAAAAAGAATCGCGATAGTTAGGTGAAACGATTTTTTTCCTAGCCCTAACAAGTAGCCATTTAAAACATTAGAGCTCTTGAAGATGACAATAGCAGAAATGTAATTAAATGAAAAGGTGCATTATTTACAAGTGGGAAATGAGCATAAAGTAAATAAAACTTGTTTTAATTCAGTCTTGCAGCATTCACACAATGCAGGTAAACTCAAACTGGGTTAGCTGGATCACATTCAAGTACAAGCACAGAACTTCAATAAACTTGAGTGAGGTGCAGAATAACACAAGCAATTTAAAAGCATTTGGGCTCTTCGAAGATTTTTACATAACCTTTATACACAGGCTGCTCAGAACACCAAATATCTACAGCATTGCAATACTGCCTAAAGAGGAATAAAGTATCTCTGGTTTTAAACTTTTAGGGCACATCATGACAACAGTCACTCTAGAGGATACAGTGTCTACACGTGCACATTGTTAACTAAAAGATTCAAATCAGTTCTCTTTTACAGTGTTGAGCAACTTGTGGCACATAATTTATTGCTTTTAACAAAGTTAATGTGTATACATTTGAAATACATAGGTTAAGTGGTTTGTTAAGAAAAAAAACCATACATTTGCAACTGCTACATTTGTGATTGTATAGCTTGTTTTCTCTATATAGGATTTAACACTTTCATTTTTCTCCTACACTAATAGATGACAGACATTTATAGCTTGAGCTCCCTGGCATATTTTTGGAAGCAGTTGACACTGTTGAGTGAGAGGCGTGGTAGTTTGCAGACCTCCAGCTCCCACTGGAAAAGGCTGTCAGCATGTCAATCACCATGGACAGAGAAGCAGGAAGTGTTTAAGGATGCAGTCTATAAAGACTGGTCCACTATTGTATATTTCTGCTTTAATGTACAGCAAATATTTTCTATCAGTGGTAATGTACATAACATTTTTAATTGATTATTTGCTCTGGCCACTTTTGCACATCCTGCATTAGTGTACAATTCATGCTATTCTATTTCCATCTAATTGCATGTTTCTTTTTGTAAATCTTTATGCTTATAGACTGTATATAACCCTAACCCTAACCTTTGTTTCTTGTATTTATGCTTCTTTATTATTACTATGCACCAACATGCCAAGACAAATTCCTGCACATGTAGACCCTACAGTACCTGATGATAAACCGTATTCTGATTCAGATTCAGATTCTGATTCTTATTCGTGTTCGGATTCAACTCTCCTGATCGACGAAAGACTTCGTTTGAAGACAAGGAAAAAATGGGCAACCTGTAAGTGTATGACTATAGAAAAAACTGTAAATATGTATTGAGAAAATAGAAAATATTATCAAACTACACTTTATATAAAATCATGTTACTTTCTTTTACTTCAGCAATGTAGCAATCTTGGTATAGCAGCTTACAGCTAGCCAGCTAGATAGTTTACATTTGCTCCCAGAAATATTCACAAATTTAAGTCAGTGTATCCAACTATAAATAGAAAGCAGTCCAAACGATGCAAGTGTTAAAACTACACAAGGTTACAAAAAAGTTGCACTTTCCCAAACTAACTAGACTTTACCGAAAACATCCTGGCCTTGCTGAATTAAATATATATAATAAAAAGGCCAAGAGTAAAGACTTTGACTGCTTTGGCTCTGCAACAGCGCTAGTGTATTGCAGGTAAAAGATAAGTTATATTAATTAAATTTTATGAATCCCACAGGATCTCTCTGTAGGTCATGTTTTTGTGTTTTGTATTTGTGTAGTACTGTTTCTGCAAAGAAACTCTCTGCTGCAGATGAATACCCAGACCTCAGCCAGCACAGCAACCATATGGCCAAAGTTATGACACTGGAATTGTACAAGAAGCTCCGTGAGCGTTCCACTCCAAACGGATTCACCATAGATCAAGTCATTCAGACGGGTGTAGATAATCCTGGTAAAAGAACAA
>JAOTRN010000041.1:14130760-14142475 GCA_028566695.1 Bagroides melapterus | reverse complement strand
TACCAAAAATTCATTTTCTTGGATTGATTGGACTTCTGAAGTCAAGCTCTGCAAAGCGGGTGCAAAGCATGATCATCTCGTTGAATGGTATCAGTCCTGACAGGGGGTACAAAAGAATTCCAAAACATCAGCTGTAACTTTGTGAAGGCCATCACACAACCACAGTACCTTCAAAACTGTAAAAGGACAAGAAGAAAACTTTATGGAGGCTGCCAAGAGACCTACAGCATCATCAGTAGAAATGCAATATTTGTCATTACTGTATATTTTAATGATCATATACTTATGAGTACTGGTCACTCCCTGCACGTCAACAATCTTTTTTCTTCAAGTCTCGGTTGTCTTGTGGGGAAATGACGATAGGTAAACATTTCTGGGTGTTATTTTGAAAGATATGTTTGGTGCAAAAAAACAAACCAGCTGCAAGAACACCATATACAGAACGAAGCATGGTAGAGGCAGTATTACTTTGGTGCTTCTTGTCTTCAGCTATGACTGGGGCTTTGATCAAAATGAGTGAATCATGTATTCACAGTTCTAAATAGTTTCATTTGGCACAAAACCTGTAGGCCGCTGCTAGACAGCTAAAGGTGAAGAGAAATTTCCCCTTTTAGTGCAATAGTGACCCAAATCCTAGTTGACAAAGGATTGGTTATAGAATAGAGGATTTGGAATAACCCAGTCAGAGCCCAGACCTTAAAGCCTACTGGACACCTGTGGAATGACTTAAAGAGGGCTGTGCCTAGGACATCGCCTCATAATTTGCTAGATCTGGAGCATTTTTGCAAGGAAGAAATGTTTTTTTTAAAAAGTATGAAAAACGACATGCGCTAGGTTGGTAGATTCTTACTCAAAAATGTGCTGGTCTACTAGGTAAAACGTTTCTTGAATCTGATTTGCCTTTGAATTTTGTTTTGGTTGCTATATCACATTAAAAGTGGATAAAGTTATGATATGAATTGTTTTCTTTTTTACACCACAAAAAAACCTGCAATTTGAACAGGGGTGTGTAGAGGTTTTATAGCCAATAAACCATCCAATCTAATCTAATCCACGCCAATGTACATGTTTTCACTGTGTGATCTGCAGACAGAGAATATTGCTTCAGTGGACTGCTGTACTTTTTTCTCCTTTTGAAAACAGTATAAAGAAATATTAGAGAGCCAAAGGGGTCTGGTATGTGTACTTTTATTGCGTCAGTAGTGCACATGCTTACAATAAAGCAGAGATAATCCCACTGCTCTTCTTTATATCGATTTGAAGAGCTTACAAACTGGCAGTGTGTTTAAGGAGATCCTGTTAGGAGAAATGCCACTGGGGCACGCAGTCTTGTGCAAACTGTGTCTTTAGGGTTAGACTGTAACCACAAAAACTCAGAGCTCCCTGTGTGCACAGACCTCAGTTCAAACCCACTGATTTATGAGTCACAAAAACACTGGGAATATGCAGGGAAATCTGAAGCTTTCATGCCTTTCTGTGTTTCCTGCCTGGGGGCACTGTGCTTCATGGAGGAATATTCTATTGTCAGCACAGGTGCAGAGTGAAAACTGAACTGAGAGGTGCAATACGCTCTCCAAATGCAAGGTTTAATGGATAGTCCATTTTTATAAATGATCGGATGAGCCACCCTGTCCTAATGGATCATGCTTGCTTGCCTTTTATTTGAAAGATCAACAGTGAACAACACAGTAGTAATTTGTGAGTAATTAAAATAATAAAAGCAATTAAATGAATGTCGATTGATGCTCCGACTGAATGCGGGTTGCCTTGGTCCTCTCGCAGTGAAAATGCCACGTTGCAGAAACTGGATGAACAACAGCGTGTTAATGCAGCTCAGATCCACATTACAGAAAGTATGTGAAGGATCTGGTCGGCATTCTCTGAAGAGCATTTCATTAGCATGCCTGTAAACAGCGATTAAGTATGCACATAATCAGAGTGGATAACAGCCATGTGTCCCCCAGGATCCCTGAGGTTAGGTTTGCATTATGTTATATTACATTATTTATTTGCTTGGCAGATGTCCTTACCCAGGGCAGTGTTCAGTAATTATATTTTTGCACTGATCACAGCTCTGTTTTCAAGGCCACACGATAACAGACCTTAGCATGAGGTGGAACGACTAATGCGGCAACGATCGTCTTCATTTGCGCTCTGTACACAAGTACAAATATCACAAGTCCCAACATCAAGGAAAATATGTTTTACTACCATTTATAGCTTGCCCTCTGGTGAAGTCCTCATTCGGTAGTTTCATCTTAATCAGCGTCTTTGTTTCTTAGTCTTATGCTACAAAAAACAAATGTTAACATAAGCTTATGTTAACAAGTAAAGACAGAAGCTTGCTAATTATCTAACAGAGAAGGCTAGAGTAAGACAGGAGGAAGAATCTGCTGTCATGAAGAGATGCAGTAATTGGCTATGTAAAATCCACTTTGGACATAAGGAATCCAGTGCAACTTTTCCTCTCGTATGCAAATGAGTAGTCACCATCCTTGAACTTTTCACTTTTAGCGTCACAACCTGGAACTGAAATGCACTTAATTGGAATTATATGTCAAGAATCTACAAAACAGCCCATAATATCAACGTGTGTGTTTGGGCAGGGGCAAGGGGTCAGTACAGTTTCCAAAGTTATTTGCAAATAAAAGCCATTAAGGATGTGACTGCATAAGCAAAGTGAAACTTCTAAACTCTTTCTGTTTCAGAACAGTTACAGGTGGTTTTACCAAATACTGGCCCTGGGTGTGTGTGTGTGTGTGTGTGAAAACTTCTGCTATTGTCTGCATTTTCCTTTAATTAACCTGGTCAAGGTTGCAATGGATCTGGAGGCCAGTCCTGGTAACAGTACTGTCATGAGTTTTACAGGTGGGAGGAAACCAGAGAAATGACATGGGCATGTGGAGAACATGTGAATCTCCACACTGACAACAACCTGAGTTTAGGATTGAACCAAGAACCCTGTAGCTGTGAGTCAGCAAAGATTCCTTTGCACAATTTCTAGAATTTCAATTTCTAAAATATAGAAAAGATCAGTGTGGGTGAGAATTTCTTGAAGGTACTGCTTATTTTATATCAAATATCTAGTAAAGTTAATATTAATTATAGTTATTATTAATATTAATAATAAGTATCTATATTTAAGGCAGCTTCTACTGTTAACTCCACTTTTGATCTAAAAGATCTACTAAATCTGACTGTACAGAAGTATGTAAAGTATGGCTATGGTGGGAATTCCCCTACGCTGAAGTGGTAAATGAAGTGAATGAGTGCTTGTTAAAACAGTACTGAAACACGGCCACAGTGTGTGGTAACAAAATCTGCCACATGGGGGCTCCTTCTGCCTGGGTTTTGTGGCCCGACTTGTAGTAATAATCAGTCACACACACACACTGCACACAAAACTACATTCCCTGTGGCGGAGCTGATTCAGTATTCCACTGGCTGATTTATGCAGAACAATTCTCCACAGGAATGGCTGGAGCCAGGCTGTAGACGGAGGGAAAAATATCTCAGAACAAAAAGACCGTGGTAAAAAATAATTATCTCTGGTGTCACTGTAGCAGCAGTCTTTGAGGCTGGTGTCAATAAAATATTGAACAGTAGCACAAGCATGTTGAATCTGATGTGAGAAGGGCTGCCGGTGGGGTCGCATCGAGTCGCAGGAGATTGCGTGGAATTTTCCGGAAAAGCCGGCTGAATGCAGAGCACACGCACACCTCTCACTGCAGTCATTTGACATGTCAAAACACGGTCTGCTCCCTGTCTGCGACCTGCTTTCTGCTAGCTGTGATTTTCAAATGAGCTTGTGTCTGAATGATGTATTCCCTAAATATCACATTAAGATATTTCACTCTATTTTAATCTGTATCAGATTATATCTGACAGGTTTTATTTCTGTACTATATGTGCCTATGACAAGAGGGTGGTTCAAAATTCAGGAGGTTTATCACATTCAAGACACGCTTACATAGCTGATATTACAGTGCGTAAGATGATGCATGATCACATATGTTTGTCTGGCATTTTGTCTATTATTAATTAACGGTGCAGGTCCAATAACAAGATTACATTTTTTTATGTAGTGCAGGCTCAGGAAGATTCAGTACTGCAAACCAGATTGTGAGTTCAGATCCCAAGAGAGACGTTGTTGGGCCTTTAAACAAGCCCACTTATCATCAGTAGCTTGACTCTATACATGGGTTAGATTCTGTCTCACTTTATTTAACTAAATGATCTGCCAAACAGTCGAATATAAACATAGCCTATTTTGTCACCTAAATCTAATGACTGCAACTAGCAAATGCTCTTTGACCTGGGTATGCAATTAACTGTCTATTTCAAATCATGTTGAAAAGACTTCACAATGATTTCTTCAAACTCTTAACAGCATTTGACAATATAAGATCAATGTGTGCTCAGTGGACGCAGTGGTTAGTGGTAACAGCTCCAGAAACCTTGGTTTGATCCTGACCTCAGGTTATTGTATGTGAGGATGACGTTATAAGTTTTCTCTGTATTCATGTGGGTTTCCTCTTACCTACCACATAACATGCATGTAGGATCATTTCCCTGTGAATGACGGTGCGAATGTGAATGTCTTTACATAGTACCCTGTGATGGACTGACATGCCTTGGACAGACATGACCTTCTTGAATTAAATGCCTTCTTGTGCTTAGAATTAAGATAAACGTGAACAACTGCTTCATGCTTTTGCACAAGCATATTTGTACTGATGTTATTATGGTGCTCCTCAGGATTTTACTCAAGTCACATTCTCTTTATATTTGAAAATCCATTTGTTCATCATGTTCTCAAGTACATCAAGTACTCATGATAAGCTCGTACAATTACACAGCACACTTACCATCCAGCTATGTGTATTTGAATGTTGACTGTTTGATAGAATGAATTACCTCTTAAAGACAAGAAGCACTATTTGGATAAGCTAACACTTTGAAATGACATAACTCTACAAGATCCTTATGGCTTAGTGCTGTCACTGGCTTAATGAGTCTACTTGGTGGTCCAGCCCTCAATGGCTGGACATATATTTCTCATAGGAGCATTTATACTAGAGAAGAAATTAAAAGCATACAAATCTCCTGAAGCCTACATCTGTTATTATTGTGCATTCATGCACGACATAATGAATACAATATTGAGAATGTTGTAGCACTGAATGCTAAAGTATTGCCACAACAGATGCCATAAACGAACTTAACAAAGTTCACTAGCTAAACATGTCCATTATAAGCAACTCCTCTGTAAAAATGTGACCTAGCTATTACACATTAGTTTCTTGACGTAGATTTTAGGTGAGCTACGTAGGTTGATTAAAGCATGTAAAGTAAAGCATATTTTAGCCTGTTAAATTCTAGGCATCTAACTTCACTCATAGTTCGCTACTTAGCTAAGATGAAATGGGCACTGCAAAAAGACGGAGCTCCTTGGGCTAATTATTCCTCATAACTGCCAGACACCCTCTGCACCTCATAAGAGTTTAGAAAACAAAATCACTTTAATTTTCTGCTTTTATTTTTTGCAACCAAGCGGACCAACTGTCATCAGATTAACATTATTATTCAAAGAAATATATGCTGAATAATGTGATTCCTGATTCCAGGGTGAATTCCTGCAGCATTCCCCGTGTTTCTGGTGTTAGCTCTGGATCCTCCATGACACTGACTAGGACAAACTGGTCTACAGGCAATGATCTGTTAATATAATAACCTTTTATTTTTATATATACATTTGAGATAGTGTCCCAATGAATATTTGAATCACTTTAATAAAATAAAGACTAAGGGGTTAAAGTACAAAATGTTACCTGTAACTCATACCTATGTATTTATTAGACCACACATGTATTCCATCAATATTTTAATTATACCTCCCAGTTTCAGGGAGCTATAATTAATTAAGGAGTTGATAGTTCTGTTGTTCCTTGGCCAGCATTGTGTCACTGAATTAAAGAGTTGAGGTATTTTCACCTGAAGTGTTTTACTGCAGTCTCTAAAGATCATGACTGTGAAGAAGTATTAAACCCAGGAAATCTACCATAACTAGATACATTAATATCAACTATTTGCTTCATCATTGGTAATTATTTAGTGCACAGGCTAAAATATAAAGTATGTAACAAGAAAATACAAGAGACAAATGAACAAATCAGTCGACAGGAAAGATAACATGAAGCTTAACTTGCAACAAATGTAGAGCTCATGAGATCCCATTGCTTAACTTTTTATTATTACAAGGTGGAACAGAGTTTGATTTTTTTATTGACAACCCTCATTAGTGCAACAGCTACATCATTATTTCACAGATTACTTGCAGTCAGGCTACAGTCTATTCCTGGCACTAGAGAACAGGAGTCCATTTACTAACTTTTATTCTGTAGACTATGCAGACTCATTGTTGTTTCCCTGATAATGAACAAAACAATAAGACAGCATATTCAATATTAGAAAAAGTTATACATGAAATGTAAGAACAGTTCCTTTAATGTTTTAATGTATACAACATACATTTCATGGAGTTTGTTTACACTCAAAGATCAATATAATACATTTTATAACACAATTTACAACGATCAGCCATAATATTAAAACCACCTGGCTAATATTGGGTAGATCCTCCTTATGTCACCAAAACAGCTCTGACCTGTCAAGGCATAGATCCACAAGATCTCTGAAGGTGTGCTGTGGTATCTGCCACTAATATGTTAGCAGCAGATCCTTTAAGTCCTGTAAGCTGTGAGGTGGGGCATTCATGGATCAGACTTGTTTGTCCAGCACATCCCACAGAACATTGATCGGACTGAGATCTGGGGAATTTGGAGGGCAAGTAAACAAGTTGAACTCTTTGTTATGTTCCTCAAAGCATTCCTGAACAATTTTTTGCAGTGTGGCACAGCATCTTATCCTGCAGAAAGAGGTCACTGCCATTACCATCAGCATGAAGTTGCCGTGCAGAACACACCCAGAATATCACACTGCCTCCATTGGCTTGCCAAAGTACATCCTGGTGTCTTCTGTTTCCCAGGTAAGTGACCCACACACACCAAGCAGTCCACATGATATTCATCAGACCAACATTTTTCCATTGCTCCATAGTCCAGTTGTGATGCTCACATTCCCTTTTGGTGGTAAACAGGGGTCAGTATGGACTGGAGCTACACAAACCCATACACAGCAAACTTCTATGCGCTTTGAGTTCTGAGACTTTTCTTTCATAGCCAGCATGAACTTTTTCAGCACTATGTGATACAGTAGATCTTCTGTGTGATCATACCAGATCACATAGCCTTTACTCCCCATGAGCCTCGGGTGCCAAGGACCCTGTCACCAGTTCACTGGTTATCCTTTCTTAGAACACTTTTTTGGTATGTACTAACCACTTCAATCCGGGAACACCCCACAAAACCTGCTGTTTTGGAGATGACCCAGTCATCTAGGCATTGCAATTTGGACCTTGTCAAAGTCACTCAGATCCCTTATCCTTGCCAGTTTTTCCAGTTTCCATCACATAAACTTCAAGAACTGGCTCTTCACTTGCTGCATAATATATCCCACCACTTGACAGGTGTCATTGTGATGAGATAATCAATGTTATTCATGCCACTTGTCAGTGTTTTTAATGTTATGGATGATCAGTGTTTATTTCAAGGGTAAAGCATATTGCTCAACAGCTTAAATGACGAGAGGAACTTTTGAGTCTGGGTGGTTACAGACTGGCAGAATGAGCAACAATAGAGAGAGAGAACACAGTGCTTTGCTTTGCTTTGCCTGTGTGGCAATGGGAAAGATGACATAAATGGGGCTTTCAACTCAGGGACTGGTAACAGATGGCATTGGAAAATGAGGCTCTTCTCAACAGCATTGACGCTGGCTCCCAGGGGTGCTTTCTCCCTCCCTCCCTCTCTCTTTCTCTCTCTGTCTCTCTCTCTCTCAGCCTCTCCCTCCCTCTCTTTCTCCCTCTCCTCACTCACAAACGCATGGAAGAACAGCAAGTGAGCTCACCGAACCACTGCCACATTAAATTGCTGCATCGCTGCCCAGGGAGAGAAAAGGAAAAACAAGAGAAGATGAAACAGAAAGAAGGATAGGGCAGGTGTTTATTATGCAAGACTGGAGAGGTTCGACCGGCCAGTTCTGTCATCTGGGCCGAGGCGGCTGTCCTGGCTCTTCCAGACGCAGTAAGCAGATGGCAGGGCTGTTTCAGCTCTCCTCCAGGAGCAGCTGCAGATAAAAGACAGAGATAGAGAGGAGAGTTTGCCTCTGTATTCTCCTTTTAGACTGTAGACAGCACAATGCTAAAGAGTATGTCAATGTCAGTGTGGCCCAGTGTGTTGAACTAGTTCAAACTGTGTGTAGGTATTTGTCCAAACAGAGCACTGAGATGACATCTTCAACACGGCACCCCTGCTTTACTCAGAGAATCAGGGCAGCTCCAAATTATGAACACAAGGCTGAGCTTGTCGTCATGTCCCTCACAGTGGAGCGTGGAGCATAGCGGGCACTACTACCTCATGCCAAAGCAAACACTACCCTATAAATGAGTTACCTGTGATGGTTGCCACCACAGCTGGCATCAACAGTACAAATGGGCTGCTCTCATAGGTATTTTGCTTTGTGTTTATGAGAAGGCTTCAACAGAAATTATCCTTGTAAATAGTTACTTCAGTAATTCATTTACACCAATTACAATATAGTTGTGATTGTGAAAAATGTACTTACTGTCACTTATATGACACTGACACAAGTATGTTAATTCTAGGATACATTTAAAGACGTGGATTCCCAGTTCAGCTCAATACATTTTGCTGAAGGGCCCAATAATATCAGTTCTGCAGCAGTAATCACCATCCAGTCGTGTTGGTACTGCCAATGTCCTTTGTGCCGGTTGCTAGGTGCTAATATGTAAAATGTGCAGGCTTTTAAAAGCCCCCAGGATCTGGCGAATGATTTGCAGAGGCCATGTAGGGCTGGTAGAATTCTAATCATGCACACTGTATCCTGAGCCTGGCTCAGACTGTGATTTGCCCAGACAAAAACTGCAGAGTGCATAATGAAAACAAGCTGAGTCTCCTCCACTCGCTCCACAATGCTCATGCCACATCACTCACGCTGAGTGCTACCATGCTACATTTACATAAAGGCTTAGCCTTCTGCCATCTGCATATGCTCATTAGATTATTTATTTCTTTATAATTTACTCTCCTCTAAGTCTTCAATCCAGTTAATTTGGTAATGATTTACCGTTTACATGGAGTGTTGTCATGAGTAGATGATTCTCTATGCATGCCTCATTTCTGTTTTTAATGGAAAATTGCTCTCATCTCTGTCATGTGTTGGTGTAAAATCTCTCTGTCAGACTGTTGGCAAACAGTACGAATGAGATTGCAGCATGCAGTGGGGTAGAAGATCCTCCTATGTGTATCCTCATTATTTTCATGGAGGAAAGCAGAGGTTTGACTGGGCAATCATAGTTTGTGTTGGCAAGCACAAGGGCTAATGGAGGCCAGTTTAAATATAATAAGAGAACTCACAAAAAAAAATGATAATCAACTATGATGATCAGGTTTCCAAGCAAAGCTGTCATTGAGTATATATGTATAAATTAGCAGAGAGGTTTGATATAAGCTTAAGTTTCAGGCAGATCAGCGAGCCAGGTCCTTGCTGCAGCAGTCCTTTCTGCACACCTTTTCTTCTCTCTTATCATATTGAAGCTATTATCATAGACTATGTGCTCAGTGATCTGTTACCTTTCTTCTGCAAGATTATCACTCAGCTAATCAAAAGCTGAAGACTGACTGAAAATGATTCAATCATCTCTCTGGATTAAGCCAGCTTGCTCCCTATAGATCTTCCACAGAATGTGCTAAAGTCTGTATATGATGCTTCCTAATGCCGTTCTAGAAGCTTTTTCAAACAAATCTGTGAAATCCTTCACAGTGAACACTTAAAATATTAAAATATCTCGACATGAGAGCACTTCTTTTTCTCTTCGACTTAGAATAATTTGATTCATTTTGTATTGTAATAAGCAAATACTGCCTTTCTGGATTAAAATAGATACTGTTGTTTTTAATAATATATGAACGATCTAATTAATGTATGAACAAAACCCAATTCATTAAATTTGCACGTAGAAAAGATTCTGAATTGGCTTTCAGATCCAATTACCTGTTCAGTGTGTTATGGCATGTTTAATTCATGAGAAAGGGCTGATTGTTTGTTACATGGTAAACTTTTTTTTTTCCCAAGGAAAATCTCATTTAACATGGCAGGGGACTGCGGAGCATTCATTTTGTGTGTGATGTATATGTGCTCCTGTACATTCAGTAATGGATGTTTTCCTTGTCTAATATTGTATTAGCAGCTGCAATACAACTGTAATAGGTGCCATTATTTCCATTGTGTCATAAATCATTTTCTCATGAATGATTTATTGCTAAAGAACATGATGCATCCTGCAAATTAGTAACCTCTAAATACAACCGCTCCCTGTTTAGCCAGGAGCTAATCATGTAAATCAACACCAGGGGGAGCCAAATAAGATATTTTTAAAGTGAAATCTTTGCAGCTTCCATTTTATTTACTGTGATAGATGACATGACAAAGGGCACCAATGCATAAATAACAATGATGGTGCTTATTTAAGGTATTAGATTGATGTATGTTAGTAATATGAGCAGAGGTTAGATGTAAATATAAATATAATCATTTGGATGTAAATAATACATTTGGGATCTGACATGGAATGAAGAAATCAAATCATTCTATTTAGTCTTTTGTTCAAAAACATTTGAGAAGAATTTAATTAGAAACTTGTAACAATGTGATTTCACAGCTTATCAAGTGATATATTTCCCTCTACGTTCATTTGAACAGTTGTGAATCGAATTTCAGGACAAGGAAGTGTTGCATATAATGCCTCATTCTAGAGAATGTATATGTGTTTGGTCTGTTAGGCAGGTGTCATTACTGCACTTCATTTGCAAGGTAAGTGACTATGGGATGTGACAGTGGTGGAATTAGTAATGTGCTCCCGCTGTCATTTTTATCAACACAGCCTGCAGGGAGGATGTGATTAAATGGATATTCCTCCTTCTGCATTAATACCCTCTGCCCCACTTTCAATTCCATTTACTTACTGGAGCAAAGAGCAGCAAATTTTACTATTGATTGCAAGAGAGTCTCACTCTTTCCTTAATGTGCTGGTCCTGAATGTGTCATACTTTTAGAAGCATGAAAACATGTACAAGGTTCACGATTATATTTTGGTTATGTCTCACAGAATTGTAACATGTGGAAAAATGGGTTCAGTTTTCAAATACACAGTTTGCAAATGTTGTTTACTCGGTAGGATTTTGTTGAACATTGCAAACAATATTCAATACAATCCCATAGCTTTTACATCTGAATAATATAATGTTTGCCCTAATGTTTCATTAGAGTGAGGTATTGTACCAATAAAGCCTGGGTTAAAATCTTCTGAATCAGATTTGACAATATGCTGCAAGAAAATCAATGGTCATTGACCTTACTGCTGCCGTACCACTATTGTGACTGACCACTAAAGAACACTTGTAAAGAAACATCTTCATTTGATATTCAAACAGGAGTTTCTCTCTTTATTATGTTAACCCTCTTGGCCTGTTGTTCCTGAAGAAGAAGGAAAGCTGATAAACATGTTGCTTGTGTGAT
>JAOTRN010000041.1:14072196-14082413 GCA_028566695.1 Bagroides melapterus | reverse complement strand
TATGAGTGTGTTTGTGTGTGATTGTGTATGAGTGTGTTTGTGTGTGATTGTGTATGAGTGTGTTTGTGTGTGATTGTGTATGAGTGTGTTTGTGTGTGATTGTTTATGAGTGTGTTTGTGTGTGATTGTGTATGAGTGTGTTTGTGTGATTGTGTATGAGTGTGTGTTTGTGTGATTGTGTATGAGTGTGTAAGTGTTTGATTGTGTGTGAGTGTGTGTTTGTGTGTGATTGTGTATGAGTGTGTTTGTGTGATTGTGTATGAGTGTGTGTGTGTTTGTGTGATTGTGTATGAGTGTGTTTGTGTGTGATTGTGTATGAGTGTGTTTGTGTGATTGTGTATGAGTGTGTGTGTGTTTGATTGTGTATGAGTGTGTGTTTGTGTGTTTGCTTGTGCACTTGTGTATGCATGTACATCTGTGTGTGTGTGTGTGTGTGTGTGTGTGTGAGCCATATTAAGTCACTGTGAAGGCTGACTGGTGTATACTAACAAGCTGGAATTTCATGTCAGGCTGCTGGGATGTTTGCGTATTTCAAGCGTCCGTCTTTCCGACTCCTCCACAGAGTGAGACAGAGAGGATGGAGTATGGACACAGATTTCATGCCTAGTGCCTGAGGGATGTGCAGAATGTGCAGGCGCAAAAGAGCGAGTTGAGGATAAACCCCATCCCCTCCTTTCCCATGTTGTAGACCTGATTAAGCATTAGTGTGTGTGTGTGTGTGTGCATTGAACTTTTTGTCAGCCTTTCTAGAAAATTCTTTGTACGACCATCTTTATATATGTAGGACTGCATATTTATCCATATATATATATATTTTCTCCATTGATGAAATCACAATGCAGCATTATTAAAGTTCTTCTGTTTCTTCTGCTTGGGCCTGATGTGTTCTGCTGGTGGAAAGTTAGTAGTTAGAAACTCCATGCTGGGTTTAATGAAACCTCCTCGCTGAACATATATAAATAATAAACCTAATGTTTGAGTAGCTGGAATTCCGTTAAAGCGACTCCGCGGCTGCTAAAATGTGTGAGAGCTTCTGCTCTAGGTGATAGAGTTGATCTGTTATTGTTACTATCTTCATGGCTTTCTTAATTAACACCTTGAGATCGTTTTTTTTTTTTTGTTTGTAACAGAAGAAAGCTGCAGTCTCTGGCAACAAGGACGCCTCAGATCATTTACATGGTTTGACGTTAGCGGCCGTCACTGACTGTATTATCACGCGCCTGTGATCAGCTCGCCTTGTCACTTTGCTGAAATATGGTCACACTCTTGTGTCAACAGCTAATATTTATATAATTCGCTTCCTCTCTCGAGCCTTCGGTAACATGCACATCCGCGTGCCGTCCATTAGATTTACAGATGGAGATTAATTTTAACGCTAAGAATCGCACTCGAGTGTGATTCATGAAACAGAACTTGAAATAGTGCGGCTGACCTTTTCCCCAACACGCTTGATGTACTAGCGAGATAATCACCAGACTTCCTGATGTGAAAATCAGTTCGGCTTGTGTTTAGATTGGCCGGAGCTTTCCTCTACGTAGC
This sequence comes from Bagroides melapterus, assembly GCA_028566695.1. NCBI lineage: Eukaryota > Metazoa > Chordata > Actinopteri > Siluriformes > Bagridae > Bagroides > Bagroides melapterus. The sequence goes on along the minus strand of JAOTRN010000041.1, from coordinate 14,080,874 downwards.
TCTGTGTTGTTGTAGAAATCAACCCCCGATTGATCTGTAACGTAAGCTTTCTGTTTGGAATTATAGGACGTTCGACGTCGCTTGAAACTCGGAGATTGCGCCGGACCCGCTCGAAGCTTATCTTCATTGCCTCAGTTGCGATCCGGCGGGAATTTACCGACTCACTCGAGAGCTGGCGCATCCCTGAGTTTTAACACGAGCGGTCTGACGGACAGCGGCGTAGTGTATTCGTTTTTAAATTCATACCGCAGATCTTTTTTTTTTTTTTCACTGCATCAGGCACCGGTGTTGGAGACGGAGCACACTGTGCTTTACATGATAAACAACCTCAAAAATCGAGCCGACGTGAAAAACTCCTAATTTAAAGGCCGATAGGAGCGAGCAGGAGCTCTAAAGCATTAATGTGCTGCTTGCTCACTTGAACTGTTTACTCTCAGATAATGAGTCAGTTCACACATCTTTCTGCTCGCTCTTCACCTGCGCGAGCAGAAAAGAGCGAGCTGTCCTACACACACGGACATGTATGCGTACTGTGTACACACGTGAGCATGCACCCGGGCTCTTTAAAAGCAGGAACTGAAACCTGCCTGAAATGACTGCCATCACGGTGGCTATTAAAAAGAGCGGTGGTTGGAACTGATAAGCTCAGTTTGCTTATTGCGCAGCCTGAACATTGGGGGCAGAGGATTACTGCCACTTGTGTACATTTCTGCTGATGCATTTTTTATCCTTTTCTGTCAGGTGGTGCATATTAGAATAGCTCGGCTGATGCAGAGCAGGAAGGCTTTTAGTGTCCTTAGATTTTAAAATAAAATCTCTCTCTCTCACACACACACACACACACACACACACACACGGTATGCACTTATATTCTTGCTAATACATGATTTCCCCCCCCGAACATAAACATGGTCACGGTAGAAGCTCATTTTAATAATGTAATACAGCGTTAGCGGCTGCTTCCCTGCTTATATATTGCGGTTTTCCCAACCCCCTGTGCCATGTCCTTTACCTTTTCCCTCAGCGCGCACTCCGAAGCCTTGCCGGCGTGCCGTGTCACGGCTCCTTATGTTATTTACATAAATGATAAACACGGCGGATGCTGGGATTGGCTGCGTAATCCACTTGCAGTGTCATTAGGGAGGGAGAGGGAGGAAGGCTATTACAGAGCCGCTTCATCAGCGGGCCTCGCTCAGGCCTTTTATGGAGGTAATGGAAACCTCTCTCATTAAGGTGCCGCTCACTGTCGGTAATTGATCTTGTTGGTCTTTAGTTGTGGAGAGCGGCCCTGAAGTGCCGCCCGTTTGCCGCATTCATTTCTCAGATCCAGCCCTGCCCTGCGCTGGCCCTACCACCTTGTAAAGTGTGAGTGAGTGTGTGTGTGTGTGTGTGTGTGTGTGTGTGTGGGGTTTGGGGGGACAAGCCAAATACATGCTGACCTCAATGAAGTTAAGCGGTTTTTATCTCTGTGTGGATGTCTCCGCTACAAGAGTTTCTACATTTTGATGATTGGCGATTCTTTTTTCCTTTCAGTCAAGTGGCCATTTCAGCTCCGTTACATTAAATGAAAGGCCACAGCTTGTAATGCGTCGTAATGCATTCGATCGAATCTCTCTCCTACTAATTCATAGCAAGTTAACCTACATTACCGTGATAACTGTAAGCTGTCCGCATGGATGACCTGTTTGTTTCACAGAGCCTCGCTGCTGTATCGGGGCGGGTCGTGGCTGTGCGGCGAGCTGGGAGTTGTCACATGTGAGATGTAATAATAGACTCTGTTGTACCATCCAAACAGCTCGCTCGCCTCTGTGACTCACTGTGGCTCGGCCTGAGGTCTGGACTTGCATCATCACCATAATCAGTGTCTACTCAGCTGTCGAGCTCGCCCTTGCTTTCTCATTCTTCTTATTCTTTATCTCTCTCTCTCTCCCTCCCTCTCTCCCTCTCTCTCTCTCTCTCTCTCTCTCTCTCTCGCTTGCTCTCTCTGGCTCTCTCTGTCTCTCTCTCTTTAGCTCTCTCTCTCTCTCTCTCTCTCTCTCTATCTCTTGCTCCCTTTCTCTCTCTCGCTCTCTGTGGCTCTCTCTCACTCTGTCTCCCTCTCTCTCTCTCTTTCTCTCACTCACACACACACTTTCTCTCTCGCTCTCTCATGCTTGCTCGCTCCCTCCCTCTCTCCCTCTCTCTCCCACTCTCTCTCTCTCTCTTTCTCTCTCTCTCACACACACACACACACACACACACACAGAGCCCCATTTAAAACAACCTACAAAATCATTTGAGGACGTGGTTCACAATCAGCTGGAAGTGACACTTTGCAGGCTTTGGTGGTGGAAACCTATTATTGTAATCCCTCAATGATTATTTGAGACACTCTAACAAATCAGAGGTTTTTTTTCTTATAACTCGTCGAGTTTTTTATGCGCCGAATTGTATTTACCGTCTGGGATTCGGCTGTAGTTCACCTCAGACAAGAAGCAGTTGGTTTAAACATGCCAAGTGGGACCACTGTAATGTTTCTGACCTTTTGTTACTGTTGACTGATGAGGTATTGGTTCAAGGGAAAAAATGAGATATTTCCCCCGCCCTCTGTGACAGGCGTATAAATGAACGCATCAAGCCACAGGATTCTCCAGACAGCGCAGTCTTCAATGCCACGAGCGAGCTGTCATCAGTGCTCATGGAGAATATAGTAGGAAGCTGATTTACTAAGAAAATCTGTTATTTCTTTTTCCCCTTCCAAAAGGTTTTGCTTTCTCTCCTGTGGGGTTATGAAGAGTGAGTACGGCAATATCTATTGCTCAGCCTGCACTTCATATAACAGCTCGGTGCTCTTAAGGTCTTTATGATCTTAGTCCATGTAATAAGGAGCTGTTGCTCTGGCCATCAGTCATCCTGTCCTCAATAAGACCTCTGACACGTGCCGAAAGTCTTCTGCATAACCAGAGCTTCACGAGTATGCCGCGGCAGAGCTCCCGAACTCCCGAACGCCGGCTTTGTTTCTTTCGTCTGCCGATAGACGGTTGTTCGCTGAACAGATTTTCACACCGCAGCCGGACGGCCTTCTGATTGGCCAGCGTCTCTTGTCTTATTTCCACACAGTCTTAACAATCTGCAAGCAAATCAGCATCTCTTACAAGCTCTGCGAGGTGTGCGTATTGCAGTATGTCATATTATGACCGGATGACTAATGCAGTAAAATGAATCGTTAATCAAGACTGGGGAAGTTTGCTCAGCATGAAGCAAATTACCTGGATTAGCATAGCAAAACTCTGCATAATTTACCTTTACTGCTTGGCGCATCCTCCGGTAGAGAAGGGTCTGTTAATTACCGCTGTTGTAAACAGCCAGTCAGTGTGAAGGGGATAAATGGAACTGAGAGAACGGTGCAGAGAAAATGGAGTCGTAATTTTATGAATTTGTCATGTTTGTTTTCATATCGCTGCTCGAAATCTCAGGAACTCGGCTCCCTGACAGATCATTCAGCTGCTACAGAAAACATGCGAGCTTTTGAGAAGTCTTCTTCTGGGAAGGAACCATGCTATAGATAGGTCCTAGGGATAGTTTTAATAAGACAATAAAGTGCACACACACACACACACACACACAAGCATCGGATTCCCTGATTGCAACGTGGAAAGATGCTTCTTTTATGTAGGGTTTCTGAAAACAAAGCAGAAATATCACAGGAAAGACAAACACGAGTCATATTGTAACACAAAGAGCCGTGCCGTGTAGCAGATCTCTGGTACAACGATTCATTACGATAACTCGGATCACAGCTCGTCATTAAACAGGAGTTAAACCCATGTTCTGTATACCGTCAGGTTTTAAATAAATACTCCTGAAATTTTTGAAAAACTTAAAGGACAGAAATGTTCAAAATATCGAAGGATTTAATACATTAATAGTTTGTGCACAATTTAAGAAAAAAAAATGACAATTTGAAATATTAAAAATTGAAAAAAAAAAAAAAAAAGAGATGAACCAAACACTAAGAAAAAAACTTTTCAATTTGAATTCTCCTCAGGTTTAAAGTAATATTCAAATAGACATAAAATAGCATGTCTCATCCACATTGTCTTATCAAGTTGAATTCGTGCACAAGTTAGATATGGAAAATGACGTGATGTGTTTCACGATCAGACCACACACGAGTCCACTAATGGAGTGTTTTACAGTTTGATGAATGCTAAGCAGATTGTCACGCTTATCTTTAAATTAATTAATGCAGTTCGTTTTCTAACACAGCCGTCCTTCATTCGAAATCACGGCCACCTCCGTGCGACATTTACTTCTCTCTATAGTGTTCGGTACATACATGCATACATACATTCATACATATACCGTATATATATATATATATATATACAGTCTCACATCCTGCAGTCAGTTTCTGCTGCTATATGATGCTTCTACAATCATTCCTTTAAATCACTGCTTGTCTTCAGGGCTTCTTTTTGAACGCTCAAGACATCTCTGAGATGATCTTAAACGTCTTCAGTACAGAGGACCTCGTAGCCGGGCGGGGACGCTAATGACAATCAGAAGAGTAAACTGAGAGTCATTTTAGGGTCAGCAGGTCTAGGAGCAGCTGGAGTGGTTTTACACGCTTTAGCACAGTTACTATTGATTATTTCTAACAATACTCGATTAGATGAACAGTATATTTAATTATTAATCACATTGTCGATATCATACGTGCTCTTACAACCTACTTATATATACACGAGGGTTAACGTTTGTGGGTTTTTGGTTTTTTTTTTTTTTTTGAATAGTCTTGTATTATTTTTATATCACATGTTTTTTTGTTTCCTGAAAAGAAATACTTCAGTATCTGTTTCTTGCTGTAAGGAAGAAACAGTTTCGTTGTTAAAATCATCCAGTAACATGCCGGCTTTAATGATGCAGTGTTAGAAAAATGTCTGTATTTTGATAATAATTCATTTTATTCTTTTCAATTTCAAATTCAATTAATTTGCTAATAACTGATACTTGTCTTTGTCTAAAGGGGTTCAAATGTCAGAACTGGTTACTCCAGTCCAAGGATTATAGCTGGGAAAATATATACGCAAGTAATAATTAAAGTTCTTACCAGAGAGTAAGAATGTGACGAGTTAAATCAGCTGAAGTAGCTGTCGAGGCTGATTTTTACTCTTGCGTTTATGTTTGCGTTGTGAACTACAACCTGACTACATGTTGTGTGTAACTTCAGACACGCGGGTCAGGAGAATTCCGATTGGCCGGTGGGGAGGCGTGTCTGATTTCAATCTGGAGACAGTTTAATGAGATATTTTTCAGCACATTTAATCAAATTCAGAATTGTTGTTGTTGTTGTTGTTGTTGACGTTGTTGTTGTTGTCCTTCAGATGCTCCCTGTTCGGGGTCACAGCACGACCTCCCATCCACACAGTAGATTTTACTACAGGTTTTACATCAGCTGCTCTTCCTGATCCTGATTCCTGCCATTCTACTCAGGCATGGGACCCGCACTGAGAATTAACCCCTCAGTGGCTGGGTTAGTTCTGTGCACAGGAATCGAACCCCAGGCAGGGAACATTTAATCCAGTTCAGCTGAATGTTGTTCAAGTGTAAACAATATAAAGCCAAACATTACAGTGTAAATAATAAAAAAATGACTCATCCAGTAGTTATTATCGATCAGCTCGTTATCCATAGCGTGTATAAGGACAGAAACGGATCTGTAGAAACTCCGGTCCAGAACATTTTCACTCTCGTGGCTTCTCGGCCCTTGCCAGAATATTTGATTAGGAGTCATTTCCACTGTTAGGAATGTTTTTAATAATCAAGTATTCAGGTCAGGAGCGCTCACAACACAAAGTACTGTGAATTTTCTTACCGTTTAGGGAGCGTTTAGTAAACACGTTACAGCTAAGATGACAAGGAAAAATTGGCTGGTGGTTAGGATTTCCAGTGGAATGTAGGGTTTGTAGCCTGTGTTATGAGATGAGATGAGAGGCTGAGCCGTCTGCTGAGAGCCGTAACGTTCCTACGTCACACAAACAGAAAAGTTTGTCATGTGCTTGAGAACGCTGTTGTCTTGAGCCACTGCCTTCAGCAATGATAGCTGAGGGATGTTTGCCAAAGAGAAATCAAATGTTCCCATAGGATAAGACATGAAAGTGGAGGATCTGCACATTGCTTATCCTTCAAACTGTGTTATTTAGATTTCCAGGATTTTTATTATTATTACTATTTTTTTTTTTTAATGAGAAATGACTTGTCTGAGGGAAACGTGCTCCAGACATTTTATCGTTGACATTTATAGCAGAGCATCAGTGAAAGTAGCAGATGATGATAAAGTCCATTGGAAAGAGAGACAACAGCGCTAGGTGGAACACTTGGCCTACTTGTTTTTGGGGAAATAGTACTCCTTTGCTAATTTCCCATTGATAAGTATCTGACAGCTCGTAGTCAGCCACTTTATCTCCGGCTGAAGAAAATGGTTTCTTCAGAGCGTGAATTGATTTCGCAGGAAGCCAGTGCCACACAGCATCTGAAAGAGCTCACTGCCTTTTCTAAATTGCGCCCATTTTGTGGCTTTTTCTATTTGCATGTAAATTATCAATTACTGCTTTTGGCAGGCCTCCGCCGCCATACTTCTGCCTCCAATGAGCGAGTGCTGTTAGGAGGGAGCCGTGTTATTTCACCTTAACAAATCACTTTAGTACTCCCCTTTCCAGCTGCAATTACCAACCGTTTGCTCTGCTGGCTACATTGATTTTTTTCTGCATGTCTCTGCACTTAGGCTGGTTGTTTTTTTTTTTTTTTTTCTTTTCCAATTGAGAGTGTATTATGAGGAGGTAAGCTGTAGTTTAATGCGCTTCTCAATTCCAGGACATCTAATTCAGTCGAGTCAGACTCATGCAACTCCACCACTTGAGCTGAAACATTTAAAACTGAATGAAAGACATGATAGATGCGTGTTAGATCAATAACCTCAGGTATATTTGTGTGTATTAAATCCTGAAAAGGAAATTAAGAAGATGTGAAATTAGAGGCTGCTGGTTTATGAACTACGGAGCGGCGTACGTCGTGAAAGGAAGCGCCGAGCTTTTACTTGTTGCTATGACGGGTCAGCTCCCAGTGGGACTGTGGGGGACTTCGGAAAAACAGAACAGTAAGAGTAAGAATTGTATTGATTAGCAGCCTTTGTTTTGTCACATATACAAATATAGCACAGTGAATTTCTTTCTTCACATATCACAACTATGGTGGTTTGGTTAAGGGGGCGGGGTCAGACATGATACAGCACCCCTGGAGCAGAGAGGGTTAAGGGGCTTGCTCAAGGGCCCAACAGTGGCAGCTTGGCAGTGCTGGGACTTGAACCCTGATCCACAACTTAACCGTTTGAGTCACCAACGTGTATCTTCTGGCATAGATTTAATCAGTGGAAGATTTCCAGCGGTTTGTTCTTTTTTTTTTTTGTCAGTCATGACTTACATAATTATTCATTTCCTACGCAATAAGCGAACATAAGGTGCGTGAGTGGTAGCGGATCCAGTGAACTTCAGTCTTCAGCGCTCCAGATAGAGGTTCCAGTGAATATGTAAACACTGATCTCGCCGGCACTTCGTCCGTCTTTACCTCGGCCAAGAATTACCGCATAAACATCATCGTGCCTGCGATTTAGAAAGAAACGTGGCTTAAAGAGATACGGTACATTCATAACCTACAGGAAGTCATCCTCAGATAAACGCATGAAGCTAATTGTGCGTGTGCAACATCTTTCTTCACACTTGCAAGCGCTTTAATAACACATGCAAAGGGTGTTAACTTGAGCATGTGTTTTAGTGGGTTTTTATGTGTTTTTAACCTGTTTGTATGTGTACTTAATATTCAGTGCCGGTGGAACGGTGTAGTGCTTCCGCTGTTGGTGTGTGTGTGTGTGTGTGTGTTTCTCTCCTGACTTTCCCCATTCAAACACAATTGCAGATCTGCACCAAATTTTCTACTACATTTATTTCCTCATGAATGTTTGCATATTTCACTGATTGCTTCAGATGTGCAGAAATGACAAAATGTTTCTCTCTCCTGGAGTGAAGCATGCACTCATTTCACTCACTAGACTCGTGTCTCTGTAGAACGTTCAGTTGTTCCACTCGCGTAAAGAATGACGTCATCTAACGGTGCTGTTTTGCATTGAACTGATGCAGATCCTCTTTCTAAGCTTCGAGATGGAGAATCCTAAACAACACAACAACATCAACAACAACAACAACAACAACAACCACTTGGCTAGTTTATCTGTGTGTTTCTGTTACGTTGTCTTCTTCCTTCCTCTTTATGCGTGTTGCTCTTTATATAATTGGTTCTATATAAATACACTTGAGTATGAATTATAAATTGTTCACATTAAAAGCGAACTGGAAATGAACTCATTGGAGAGTTTCAGGTTTGAGTGACACTTTATCAGAAATAAAGGCTTGAGATTTTTTTTGTCCCTGATGGCAAGATGTCAATGACAGGATTCATTGGGCTCAAATTGTGAAAGACTGGTGCAGGGAGAATGAGACATGGTTTACACACATGTACTGGCCAACCACAGCGTCCAGAGCTTAATGTACATCTAATAATATATCTAATGTACAGTACTGTGCAAAAGTCTTAGGCACCATATTATCTGTAGTACAAATTTTGTTCTATAAGTTTATGATGTC
>JAOTRN010000041.1:14006681-14017659 GCA_028566695.1 Bagroides melapterus | reverse complement strand
TCATGACCTGCTGATACTTCATATTACAGTTATAAAGTGTTTTAACATTACTCCATCTCTCTCTCTCTCTCTCTCTCTCTCTCTCTCTCTCTCTCTCTCTGTCACTCTCTCTCTCTCTCTCTCTCTCTCTCTCTCTCTCTCTGTGTCACTCTCTGTCTCTCTCTCTCTCTACTGCCTCTCTATGACAGTTACACTGAATGTCTGCTGTGGAGGTTGGCTTTAGAGCTGACGATAGTAACTTTGCGTTCTCTTTTCCTCCAACAGCACTTACAGAACCCGGCAAATTTTCAGACAGCGGCTACAGAGCTGCTCGACTGGTGTGGAGACCCGAGAGCGTTCCAAAGGCCGTTTGAGCAAAGCCTGATGGGATGTCTGACGGTAAGACAGCTGCTGCTCCACTCCTGTTGCCCTATCAGGGGCCAGAGACGGAGGTTAAAGCAAAAGTCACACTTCACATAGCCAGGCTCTCTCTCTCTCTCTCTCTCTCTCTCTCTCTCTCTCTCTCTCTCTCTGACTGCTTTTATTCTCTCTGCCACAATCTCTGTTTCACTCCCACTCACTTGCCCTTTTTTTTTTTCCCTTCACTGTTTCTCAGTCTTGGTTTTCATTCTCTCTATCTCACCCTGCCCCCTCACTTTCATTCACACACACACACACACACACAAACACACACACACACAGTTCATATCTCTGGGTTTCCCTCTCGCTCTGTCCTTCTCCCCTTTGCTCTGATAAGACACTGGTACTTAAGCACAGGTCAGGGAGAAGCATTCAACCCTGCCTTCCTCCTCTGCAGCTGCTCATCGATTATGGCAGGAGGCCAGTGACCAGCACCTCCAGCTTCACACAGGCCTCCGGAGCCGACGCTTAGCGCGGCTGTAAAGCCGTCCCTCCCATTGATTTCCAGCAGAGACGTTTCCACTCTGCCTGTGATCAATCTCCATTCTTCAGATAATGATTTACTAAAAAACATATTGGAAAAATTTATGTCTTATCAACAGCCGTGTTTAGCCGAGCGATCTCCGAGAGCGTTCTTTTGTCGGAGCAGCTGGGGGTAATGCTGGATGAATCTTCAGCTTATGGCGAGATTATGGGACTTAATGGCCAACTGAAGGAGCATCGAGTAAACGACAAAATAATCTTTATTCTTTAAATAAGTCCGTAAAGCCCCTAAAGCCCTGTTTAAACCAACCAACCCGGAGAATTCAGCCACTCTTTGAAACCACTTTTAGCCTTTTGCCCTTTGATTAATTGTAGTAACTTCTGCAATCAAGAGCTCATGCAGAGAACAGATTCCGTCTGAGATCTCACTCGTGTCCTTGCTGACGAGCAGAAACAGCAAGGCAGCATGCAAAGAAGAAGAAAAAGAAGAAGAAGAAGTAGCAGAAGTTTAAAGGCAGAAATTTTTGCGCCTTGTCCGAGCGACTCTATCGTATATCATCAAAGGCTAAGCGCACAATGCAGATGACGCGAGAGATTGCAAGCGAATGTCAAAACAAGTGTGAACCCGAAGTAGAGGAGGAAGATGGCTTTAGCTTTGATCTTCTGACAAGACCACCCCAAGCACAGAGATTCAGGATGAGTTCATTCGGCTTCAGTCTGCTGCTACTTCCTGTGTCTGTGTATAAGTCAGTGTCTGTTTTCCTCCATAATGAATGCACTGTCCACCGTCTTCTGTAATCTTGAAAAAACGTGAAATAAATCATTATTTCTTTGTTTCTATTAAATCCTTCAGGTTTTCGGTCTACACCAATGCGACATAGTATAAATTATGTATCCGTGCAGCTTGTGTGTAGAACATTTGCCCGTTCACTTTTGCATGTATGGTGTATTTAGGTGTGTTAAGAATTAGTGCTGTTCATCTCCCCCTCCCCTTCTCCACCTTCTCCGGCTTCTCCGCCTTCCAGCACTGTTCTGGTTGTTAGGGAGATGAAAGTGAAGAGCTGATAAGAATGCTGGCCGACAGATGTGGACATGTCTTACACATTGGCCCCTCGGGCGGCAGGTAGCTCGCTGCTGCTGCTGCTCCGTCCCCGACACACTCCTTCTTCCCAGCACACACACTCTCTGCACTGTGCCAAATGATAAACGACGCGTCCTGTAGCCTGTCAGAAGCAATACTGACAACTGCTATCTGGGAGCGCATTGCTTCATTGTCCTTCCTCATCGTCTGCAGGTCGAATAAAAGGTTTTACCTTAAAATGAAATAAAACTGGAGAATATTTTTAACATGTAAGCTTGTCATTAATTACTTTATAAAAAATACGTCGGCAGTAATAAAATTCAGAACATTTTCAGTAAATGTTTTATACTGGCCAGGGTCATGGAGGATCCGGAGCTTTGATTGGACACCAGTTTTAGGTGTGGTAGCGCAGTTAGTGTTACTGTAGTAGTGTACTGCTACCTCTGGGTCCCTGAACAAGGCCCTTAACCCTTAAGTGCTCACTCGTATAAATCTAAGATGTATGTAAGTTATCCTGGATACGAGTGTGTGTCATAGCTGTAAATATAAACACAATCACGTCATAGACAGTCTAGTTTAGGTTCTTTTAATCAAGTGTAGCAACATGCTAAACACTGGTTTATGTAAATAATCCGATTTTGAAGCAACCCAATTACTCCTTATCAAGTTCTTTCCATTTCTTATTCATCCTCACACCTCCTCGCTTTATGAAAGAACTGACCAGGTCTCTCAACCAATCCGTAACTCAAATCTTCAGCTAACTAGAAGTAAATATCCTGCGTGTTTTTGTGCAGTGCTGTCTTTTTTTAAACCTCGACTCTTCTTCTTGTCATTTTGATTCCCTCATGTTCATGCTACATGATAACACCGTACACTCGGATCAGCCTGGTTCACTGACCCGAAATGCTGCCGGTAAATCGTATCATTTTTTTTGGGCCAGCATTCTGAGAAAAGAGATTACGAAGCAAAAGGCTTATAAGAGAGAACATTTCTAAAGCCCGCTCGAATCCGTGCTAGCACGCGTGGCACCGTGCCTGGTCCCGTACTCTTGGCAGATGCAAGTTGCAGAAGGGAAATTAAAGTTTGGCAGAAACTCGACATTTCTGCTGTCAAAAGCCCTGCAAAGTACAGGATAAAAAATGCCTGTGGACTTTCATTCTAAGAAATGCTGTTCATCAGATCTGTGTGCTGTCACCACTGAATTATTTGACTATTAAAGCGTGAAAGAAAAGCTGTCTTTCCAGGTTAGGCTGTCATTCTGTTCATGAAACCTGAAGTTTTTTTTTTGTTTTTTTTTTAAACGAAACCGTCCTGATTATCAGAAGCTTTGGGTGAGTTGTGTGGAGTTAATTAGTGAGTTATTGGAATGTGCAGCTGATACACTGGAGTATGATTTGTTAGCGGAGGTAAACTCAGCTAAAGTCGACACGTCATGGCTGACGGCGCAGATAGTGGGATGTCGCTGATCGATGTTTTTGTGTTACGAAAAGGAAGCTGTGTAACTGTAGCAGCCCAGGATTGTTGTAGTATAGAGCAGACGTGTCATGTCTTTAATGTTCTTCTGTGTGTTTTTATTTGACTGAACCATTTTTTTTTTTTTTTTACAGGCAGAATTATTTCCTTTCATATTACACGTTACATCTCGGGCCTTGTTCACGACACGTTTTCACTGAAATGTTGTTATTATTATTTTCTGGAGCTCATTGGGCCAGGTTTAGGCTCAGGTGAGTGAGAGAAGGAACAGATTCTTCTCCAGAGGAAAATCTATCAGTCCTACAATGAGAAAAATAAGCAATACTGCCTTAACACCGTGCCACATCAGTGGAGGTGGCTGTTTTCCTTTGTTATGCATTATTCATGCAAACAGATCTGGTAAATATTTCATGTGTTTGAATGGGGAATAGGGGAAATTGCTCCACTATGAGTTCTTTTAGAGAGATATTTTGTGTAAGAAGACAAGATAAGAAGGGTGAAGGGTGTAGTGCTAACGCACTTCTGGTGTAAGCTGGTCTCCTGAGGGTGTGGAGCGGAATTTTAATTGTGAATATCTTATATAGACTTATGCAAGTCGAACAGTAGCAGTCCTGAGGAAGATGTTTAGAGGAGTTCAGATCATATCCTCCAAGTGCAGGGAGTTTTTATGAGATTTTTTTTTTTTTTTTTTTTTTTGCTGAGCACAGCACAGGAAGAAGTGTTTCTTCTCATGCATTGGCACTGACACCGAGACATGTTTTAACACACTCCTGGTCTGTCCCTACAGGTGGTGAGCCGTGTTGCCGCTCAGCAGGGTTTTGACTTGGACCTGGGCTACCGGCTCCTGGCTGTGTGTGCAGCCAATCGGGACAAGTTCACCCCAAAGTCAGCAGGTGAGGCCTTTCTACTTACAGGTTTAATACACTGCCTTGTCTCTCTCTCTCTCTCTCTCTCTCTCTCACTGTCTGTCTCTCACACACACACACACACACACACCCTACAGTGCACAAAAGGCCGGATGTCCATTTTTTAAAATGCAAGCTCCATTTTATACATCACATGTACACATATACAAACAGGAGACATGTCCTTGCATGCTTTATCACACGTCAGATTCAGAGCCTTTCTTTCTTGTTAATCGCTCGCTCGCTCACTTCACTCGGTCTCTGTGTCCGTTGCCGAGGAAAGCCGGCTAAATTTGTATTATTTCGTATTGTTCGATCGTTTTCTTCTATAGATTCCTTCCGAGCAAACTATTAGCCATCCAGGTGGACACGGTGCGGTCCGATATTTTTGAACTTGGCTCTGCAGCAGTCAGCCTTTCTTTTCCTTGATATTTGCCAGTTACACAAGGAGACAAAACATGAGGTTTTACTTTCAGATCCAATGGAAAAGTAAGTAATTAAGTGCTCGAAAAAGCCAACGACCGCTTTCATTCCGACGCCGCTATTAAAGTCAGAATAACTTCCACATGTTATGATGAAGGACAGGTTTTAAATGAACGCCTATATAAAATGTTCAAACCAAAACGTATGGACTTGAGTCGGAGTTGTGCGGAATAAAAAAAACCCTGGAGGCTGAGCAGCTACGACGAGGTGCCGCTTTCTACTGGTGACTCTTGTTTCCTTGTTTAAACGTTACCTTCACTATGTACGTCCAGAAATTCTTCATTTGTGTAAATGGTGTCTAAAAGAAAAAAATAACGACTAGTGTTCGTTTCTATCCGTCCCCGTATGAAATCCTGTCCTGCTCAGCCAAAGCCCAGCTCTCCTGAAGTGACCCGTTCTTGTCCATTTGTCAAAGTGAGCTACGAACGAGCATCAGCAAAACACAGATAGATGGCGAGAGAGCGCTCGGGTTGAAGTGTGTGTGTATTTCATTCAGAGGAAGGCCTGACATGGCGAGCTGTGGGGAATGAAGATAAACAGATGTTTCAGAGGACTACAGATTACCAGGATCGCCGGACGCTGGGAGCCCCCCTCCCCTGCCCCCCCCAAGAAAAAAAGAGCACGGCTGGTTCTCTTCTGTAGATACTAAGCAGCACTGAGTATAAAGGGAGATAATATTTGACATTTATTGACGTGGATTGCACTCACGTGCCTCATAAAACTGAAAGGAGCTGTGTAGCAACCGGTGGAGTGGTTAGGCTCCTTTGTGTCCTCTCAGCAGCGGCTTGCATTTGGAAGCATTGCTTCACAGGAAGTAGATAGGACTGGAGCTTCCCCACTCTCATGGTACAGGCATCCATCTTGGACCTGTCACAAGGGCGTCTGCCGCCCCAGACAGCCAGACGACAGCACGCAGCCGCCATAAACACTCGCTCTGCCTGGCCTTAGCATCCTTCCTTATACTCACATCCTCATTCTCTCCTCATCTCTGTCTGTCTGTCTGTCTCTTTATTTATTTATTTCTTTTGCTCTCGTACACACATTTACATACAAACACACACACACAGTTACACGGTGAACGTTGGGTTGTGGTGAGAAAGTGCAGCTCAGGCGAAAAGGCCGTGACGGGCAGGATGGCGACAGAAGGACGGCCACCCGACACCACACACTCAAGCGCCGAGCCATGCTGCTCGATCAATGCACAGTCAGACAAAGATCCCCAGCCTGCACTAACACACTCTACACATGCTACACACCCTTCACTCTCACACACTACACACACTCCAGATGACGAGGCCATAGCTGTCCGTAATGAATTCAATTCAGAAAGCTTCTAATTGACTAATATACGGAATTACCGAGCGTGCCGTAAGCGATTCACTGTACGACAATCAGAACGTTATCGACATGGACAGTGACGTTATCGCAGATTCTCAGATGACCTTTTGTCATTTTAATGCTCACTGAGATACACGTCCCAGCTGGTGAATCCGAGGTGTCTGAAAGGTATGCAGTGCTTCTGCTTTGGCAGTTTGATAAGATTTTATGTGATGAGGGATGTGATGAGTGCAAAGGACACATGCCTGCCATTTCCTATCAATAACTGATCTTAAGGGGTGTGTGTGTGTGTGTGTGTTTTGTTTGTGTGTATGAGAGAGAGAGAGAGAGAGAGAGAGAGAGAGTTTTGTCAGGGTACAGGCTGAACAGAACGCTGACCTCTCTGTCAGAAGGATTAGCCTCCTGTATTAATCTGTGATTGCTGGAGTGATCTGTCCACTGTGTGTGTGTGTGTGTGTGTGTGTCTGGATTCAGAACTGATCTGCTTACGTGCTACAGACAGACTCCTTACCCCGGCTTTGGTGGGCGCCCCACTGACAGGGCAATAAGATAATTATTTTGTCTAACATCCAGCAGCAGCTCTTTTGTCTGTTTTGCAGAACACTTGCAGCACTCAAAGGCTTTTATCTGAACACATCTGAATTATCCTGAAATACAAACCCATGAAGTGATTCATTATTTCAGTCATCTGAGCACATTTATATCATTAAAATGTACATATTTTACCACCGTTGTCGAGTATTTTTTTTGGAGCGCTGTGCTGTCAGTGGTAGCAGTCAGCTGTCTTAGATCAACAGCTTGTTCTTCCCTTAGAGCATGTCATGTTGACATTTAATAGAAAGTACATTAGCATAGCGAGTGACAGCTAATGTGTTTGTCTGGCAAGACGCGTCTCTCGCTCACACTCCTCTATTCAGACGGCCTGCTATTGTTTACACTTTTCTCTCCCAATTTCATCGCCATAAGACCCGTTTTTGCTTGCATGCGAGAGCAAAGATAGCACGCCATTGTCCTTCTTTGAGATGTTGCGACAGACTAATTGCGAGGTGCGCTCCTGGTCGAGTGTTGTTTTTTTTTTGTTTTTTTTTTATACGTGTCTTTCTGACTAGTTGTGGCACAGAGACAGTTGCGATCGAATCTACGACAATGCGTCGTCGTGTAAGTGTTCAGAACACGACAGCTTCCCTGCAGCTTCCCTCGGTTCAGCTGCACCGAGCTGCGACTCTGGGTTCGTATTTAAAAAGATCTAAACAAAAAAAAAGTGGAACTTATTGGTTTCTAATAAGGGAAGTATGATGTACTAGCGTTCATAATTCTGGAAATTTTGCACTGTTTGCTCTGTTTACTTATTTATTACTTATTACAGAGACATTCCATAGCTGGGCTGCTGTATATTTAGTTAACACAGAATCTGAGAAAACACTAAAAAAAATGCATCTCAAGCATATTTTTTTCTTCTTTTTTTTTTTTTTTTAATTTATTTTGTTTCTTTTTCTGACCGAGCCTGCATTATACTGTTAAAGGAGTTAAATTGTTGAAAGTGACAGGACTGGTCATTTCTTTCTTAATCTCAGAATCAAATGAACAAATAAACAACATCTGGTTTTAACTAACATCTGTTCTTGAGGACATTCTGATATTCCTTACAATTTTTTCCATTAATTGTTGACTTTCTTCGGCCCATGAGCTTTCAGATCTTCGGATAACGCAGCTTCCTGTTGAACACGTGACTTGTGGAATATTCCAGAATTTTTCCCAGGGTTGAATGTGCAGTGTTTATGTAGCAAAAATGTTTTTCATAACCTGTAATGCACCTCGTGGAAAAGGATGTTTAATTCAATTCAGTTCAATTCAGTTTTATTTGTATATCACTTTTAACAGTCGACATTCTACCAAAGCAGCTTTATAAAACATAAGAAATATAGAACAAAAAGTTTAATATTATACAAAAGTTTAAGATTAATATTAGAGTTAGATTTAAATGTGTTTGTATTTCTCTCTATTGAACAAGTCTGAGGTGACTGTGGTGACTGTGGTGAGGAAAAACTCCCTTAGATGGAAGAGGAAGACACCTTGAGAGGAAACAGCCTCAAAAGTGAACCTCATCCTCATTTAGGTGACACTGGAGGGTGTGATTGTAAACTGTCATAATATTATTATATTACAATTTTTATAAATAATGTGCTTTCTCCAGTCATATAGAGCTCGACAATTATGTATTGATTATTAGGTTGTTGTCCTCAAAGACATGGACACGGAAGATATGAAACGGAACACGACCGGAGCTGGTACGCTAGATGCCTAGATCTCTAGATGCCTGAGAATGCTTAGAGATGTTGTCGGATTTTTTATTAATGATACGAGTTATTTATCTGAAATATCTCCACAGGTTTGTGTAAAGTGAACTTAACCCATGTTTTAAACGTCTCTCACCTTTAATTTACATACGTATTTGTGAATCAAATATCAGTGGGACACAAATGGCTCCTCGATCACAAAATCACGTTTCAATCATTTTCAGGACTTTGATGCAAATCCAGAAGCTCTGAGCTGTTGAGTTTTGACTGGTGCTCTGGTGGCTTTTGGGCATCTAAACGATGGCTTAACACCCAAAGTGAGGGACTAAGATTGATAGTTTCCAGCATGCACCCTGACTCCTTACAGCAGCTCGGTGAAAAATCATCCTCCTCTTAATTTTCGGCACCCTCCGTCGCAAAGCGTGAGCTGCCATGTTAATGCACTCAGCCATCTCCTTGAGCGATGCTTCTCACTTCTCATCGTAGCAGCACAAAACTTGCAGCTTTCTACCTCTTAATCACATTTGTTTGTGCGACTTAGGGTAAGAAAAGCCTCGTTAGACACGGCTGATTGCTCGAGAAGACACGGTGATGAGCGTTTTTATGTTACGAGCGACGGACCCGACGAAGGTGGAAGTGAAAGGAGCTGCGGAGCTGCGGCAGCGAGGTGTAATTACCGTCCTCCTGTAGTGCAAACGTAAAGAATGTCGCTGCTCTGCATAAGAATTTCTGTCAGCGTGTTATAAATCAGCCCAACTGGAAGGAAGCGTCAAGAGTGAGAGCACCCGATCTGCCAGGCCGCCGGTGACGGATCTCTTTCCTCGGCCGTGCCGTATTTTACATGTCGTATCCCCACACACGGTTTACAGAGCTACTGCGAGTGCACATACACACGAAACCCAAGCCCAGGGCTCTCCCTGCGGCACACACGCGCTCGCCGCAAACCATTCTTTCTCCCTTCTTTATTCAATTCACCACCCAGTGATCAGAAATCCACTGCCTTGCTTTCTCCGTGTGGAGCTTTAACTCTAATGATGTGTAATTAGTAAGCCAGAATCTCTTGTGTTTGTAATGTAATCAGCCCCTGCAGTGGGGAGAGGAGCAGGCTGAAATAATGAACACGACTGCATTTGCCTCTAACGAGGCCACTGTTTTGACATGTTCTGTGCTCTGTCCAGCTGATGAAATCTCTCAGCAACAGTTAAAACCGGAGTTCAGTCCTCGCATAGCACTCGGCGCGAAAACATCGACGTTTCCGAGTTTCAGCGCAATCGAAGTTCATCGGAACTCGGACCAGCTTCGAAAAAAATGCTTCTTTGCATTCGCCCATATGTGTGAGAAGCCACGACTGTATTGTTGGAGAGCTCTGCTCTGACTCATTGCATTTGCAGTAAGAGGAAGCTCAATTTCCTGTCTGAGCCAGCTTCATCTCCTCGCCTCTTTAATGTAGCCTGCAGCCTTGACATGTCTTCATGTTTCTATGAATTTTTTCACCCTGCAGAAAATAATATCGAAGGACGCGTTCGGGGTCTCGGTCTGCGAGGTCGCGCTGGCCCTGATGCTTTAATATATAATGTCTGAACAGATGATTTATTCTTAATTGCTTGACAGCCAGTAGGAAAGTATGAGCGTAATCTTTTGCAGCGTCAGGTTAGAGCTGGAGAGGATGCGGCACGCCGCTCTGTAACAATTCAACAACTCTTTATTCAGTGATTAACAGAGACCCGGCATTGACAGCCTGGGAAAAAAAAGCAGGATCCGTTTCTAAATTCAGTGGTTATAATCAACCCTCATCATCAGGGGAATTAAAAACCAACAATTTTCCCATCAAAGTCACCCTCTCTGATAGTGTGGCTAAGACGCTTCATTTGGACTTAATTAATCAGCGTAATTTGATGTCACTAGTGTCAGAAAAACCCACATCAACTCACAGCGATTAGCTTCACCAATAGGGAGGATTCCCCTGCTTTGGTAACGGTAATCACTTTTTTCAAACACAGCTTTGACTGGATTGATTCAGGCTTGTTGTTTGGGATTTTTTCCCATCGCTCTCTCTCTCTTGTGATGCTTTGGCTACGGGCCAAGACACAGACTGTCTGCCACGTTAGGCACCATCCCCCTTTGCACGTCTGAAATGTGAGCCGCCTGCATATTTCCCTCTTGCTCCCTTCGGGGCAAAGTGGCACGCTGTGCATGTGTATGCGAGTGTGTGTCTGAGCTTGTGTGTATGCGTGTGTCCATCCATCTCGACGTGATGGGGACATTAGGCAAAGGTGCAATGGATCACTAAAGAGAGAGAGAGAGAGAGAGAGAGAGAGAGAGACTGGGGACATCAGTTACATTGCACATCCAAGGTGAGAAAGGATTTGCTTCATTCTGTCTTCTCTCTCTTTCTCTCTCTCTCTCTCTCTCTCTCTCTCTCTCTCTCTCTCTCTCTCTCTCTGTCTCTGTTTCACTCTTTTGCACGATCTCTTTTTTGCTTCCTTTTAACCCCTTTGAAACCAGAGAGAGCTTCCTGT
>JAOTRN010000041.1:13972155-13982662 GCA_028566695.1 Bagroides melapterus | reverse complement strand
GTGTACTGTACTTGTGATAGAGTGTACTGTACTTGTGATAGAGTGTACTATACTTGTGATAGAGTGTACTATACTTGTGATAGAGTGTACTGTACTTGTGATAGAGTGTACTGTACTTGTGATAGAGTGTACTGTACTTGTGATAGACAGACTTTCTACACTGTTTCTGATATGAATCTGTTTCTCTTGTGCAGCTGCTGCCCGAGCTGGCCAATCCAGATGAGTTACTGTCATACCTGGACCCTCCGGACCTCCCAAGCAACAGCAACGATGATCTGCTCTCCCTCTTTGAGAACAACTGACTTTCCTAAGCCACCTTTACCTGAGGCACTGACAAGTTACGCTGTCAGGAGTCAAGTAGAACCCTGACCACCAGTTCAGTACTTTACAACCACAAAACACTCGTCCTCACTCTGCCTCTATTCGTGTAAATATCTCACTCTTTTACGGACGTCCTTTTTCCACACATGTATGGCAGCCATGTTGGTTGGCACTAAAGTGATATTTCAATACTAATATGAAAAAAAAACTGTGCAGCTATAATCATAAGAATATATGTCACACAGAACTGTATGTGTGCTCACTAGGAAAGTGTTGTAGCATTTTTTTAATTCAGATTTTTTTTCCTTTTGTGAAAAGCAAGACCTGAATAGAAAAAAAAAAGATACTTCCTGTACTGGCTTATGTGTGTGTCCCCTATGAGCATTCTGAGGTTTGTTCTTCCAAGCTTTACGTCCACAGCTTCCCAAATCTCCCATCTAGTGTTTTTGACTGGATGTCCTCACCGTATGTCCGAAGTCCCACAGAATAAAGCACAACAGCGTTCAGCGGATCTGCAGCAGGAAGACTGAAAATGAAAACATCGCAGGAACAAAAGAGGCTGCATGACAGTCACTGAGAGGTTTAGCATCATAGCGACGTGGTACTTCCATCTCACAGACTTAATGCCGGGCCTCTGAAGTCCTCTGTAGCTCATGTGGAAGGCACGATTTGTGGGAATCCCCTTCAGATCGGCATATCGCGTCTCATCCTGTCCGTCATATTCACTCACCGGTCGTTGTGTTCGAAGCAGAACGAGTTCCCGAGGGCATTGTGACAACTTCACTGTTTTATTCATTTCACTGTTTTTTATAGGAACACCAACATATCAATACTGTGTGTGTGTGTGAACCCGTGCATCAATAACCAGCACTGTACCTCCTTTCACAAATCTCTCCATCTCTGAATACTGTGGAATCAAAAGTGGGTGAGCAACGCAATTCATTTTTGTAACGTAAGAAGTAATGATGCAATCACTTTTTAAAGAGTAGTTTGAGTGTTGAAGACATCAGTAATCCTCTGTCAGCTGTCTCTTCTGGGAGTCTTTCACCATTTAATGCATGAGCTTTTATCCCTCCCAGGCCTGTGATGTCATGAATAACAAGAACTCCGTGCGTGCATACAGTGTGTTCATTGTACACTCGTGCCAATCCCACCTTGTTTTAGTGACCGAACCGAGTGGAGACTCATTTCTCTCTCTTATAGTTCTTTTTTTTTTTTTGGTGCGTTTAAACGTGTTCCTCTGTCCTTTTTTTTTCATTTTAAACATGAACTATGATCATGTAATGACTATGTTGTTATGCTGAAGATATTGTTCATGATATAATTCCTTTTCCCCCTCACTGTTGGTGTAACTCTCTAAATGTACAGTGTAATGTGCGTTTATTACGAAATGGCCATGTTTTACCAAAGTTCTGCGTCGTGATCGGAGGCTCGATCCTGTCGTACAAGGCTGATGATCTTCTTTAGAGAAGGTTAAGCGTGTGACACCTTCCTTTTCATCCATACATTCACACAACGATAGAATTCTCTCATGGTATTGTATGGTACAGTGAATTTGATACGCTTTGTTTTGTAGAGGTTACACGTCTATGTACAAGTCTACATAATCGCTTTTATTGTTTAACCCCGTAACCCCTGAAAGAGTCTAATAAGGGACAGGATTTATTTTTCATGCATTAGGCCCAGCTCGCCTAGTCTAAAAGGAAACCACTGAACACTTCCGATTACTGCTTAACACTTTTTATTTATATATAATACTGAAACACACCAGGATAGACATTTATATTAGGAAGTGCAAATCAATATGCATTACTCCTGACTTATTTCAATTCTTTTAGACAAAATGTACTGTATGTTTGCTTTAAGATTTTCTTTTTTGCCTTTTTTTTATCTTCTCTCAGAAAGTGGACGGCTGTTAAACAGTACATTGTTTGTTCTTCACAAACGCATCCAGCTGAATACTTTTCACAGCGTATTTTATTATTTTAATGTTCATTTCCAGTTTAAATTATTTCCTATCAGAACTTCGGTGTTCAGTTATGTATAGACCTGATGTTCGTTGTCCTAAACAGGCAGATGTGCTTTAGCCTGGAGCTCCGGCTGGTTTGTAATTCACTCGTCTTTTTATTGTTTATTTTTAACTGATGCACTGCCACAGTTTTGTTCGTGCTTCGTGGTCACCTACAGACAGAAAGTGAACTGAACTCTCCACTCGCACATCGGTTACACTGCAGCTCGTTGAGACGGCGCTCCGTTTTAGAGCTGTCACTTACTGGAGCTGTATCAGAGAAGGGAGCGAGTCGATGTGGAGACGGTCGGAGTGAAATGAATTAGATGCTGTTTTGTCTCAGTGGGAAACGGTTAGAAAGAACGCCCTAGCAGGGGACATAAGGGATGCATGTACATATGTAAATGACAAATAGAGACACGTTAACAGAAATGTATTCATTTTCCCCAGGGGAATGTGCATTGTGTATTTAGAATTTGTAAAGCTTGCAACCTGCTATCAGACTCGAATTGGGTAAAATGAATCTGTGTTTGTTAGCGTCTGTGGAACCTCTTTCCATTTTTTTTTTTCCTTTCGTTTCACTTATGTAAAATATTTCCAATGCCTCCTAGACAAAGGGGAATTATGGGGGCAAAGAGACACACTTGTTTCACCTTTGTGTAATTAGCTTCCGTGTATTGCTCCATTACCTGTGTACTCTATAAGGTGCTACAAAAGATGAAGAAAATCCTGGGGAATAATTTGGAGGATGGGGCAATGGGGTCTGGAGTGGTTCCAAAAGATTGTAACCAAATTAATAGTTTGTACAATTTTGATATCACGATCAGATGGAAAAAAAGGTACAGTCTGAGGTGATTGGCGCCTAAAGTGGCAGTTGTCTTTTTTGTTTTGTACATTCTGTGTACAATCATTTCATATTCTAAACTGTTCAGAAGAAAAAAACTAATTGTGATTTTTAGTCTTGCAAAACTGTATGTAGTTAGATGCTGTGACATCCTAATATTTATCTAATAAATATGTATTCAGATGAAACATGCTCATTAAGATGTCAGTCTGGTTTTTGGTGTCTGCTCTTCTCGCTATAGAAGCTCTCTCTTCATGTACAAAAGAAGGGTCGCTAAACCCATTTAAACCATTGTGACATGAAATATAGTGTAAAATTGTTTACATGTTCTGTTACAGGACCCATATTTGTTACATTTAATATTTGTTTTTATCTGCTCTGCTATATGTTTAATTTGTATATGGATTTTTCTAAAGGATATAACACCCAGTTAGTCACATCTAGACACTGAAAAGTTTCGATTAACATTGGGTCTAGTTTCTCACTCCTCCAAATTTGAAGCACACGACTTGAATAAGATTTCGTTATGTGCTCCTCTAAAAAAACACAACAACATAAAACCCTGTGTATCCTGGCATTCACGGATGTTACATTGAGTGACATACCACCTTCCAAAATATTGTTGCAGACCAAAAAACATAGTAACAGAATTCCCTAATGGCAGTGGCCGGTTTCAGCAGGATATTGTGCAGAAACTTTTCAGAAATGCTTTTAATAAATTTGTTGACTTGGCTCACTGTACTGTATACTACTGTACTACCACTTTACTGGGCTCAGCTGTCAGAGTTGTAATACAGGCTGACCACACGGGGGCGCCGTGACTTCATCTCCACACAAAAACGCGCTCACTCGGCGGTTACAGCCGCGATCTGTAAACAGATAGATTTCACCTCTAACTCTGTCCTGCTAGTTGAACTCGTCCCGTTTATTAATAACTGTCCACCATGTTACAAATGAAAAATCGCTTAAAATATTGTTCACTCGCAATAGCCGCCAGCCGGGTGCTGTCAGGGGCCGTGAGGAATCCCCTGGTCTTCCTGGACATTGCGGCTGACGGCGAGTTTATTGGCAGAATTACAATAGAAGTAAGAAGCTACATTAATCATTAACCTGTATAAACTAAGTGCAATGCTGCTACACAGCAACTGTGACCTTGATTACAACAAAACAAAACAAAAAATTAGACACGTAACATTACCTGCTAGATAGCATTGTCACGTATTTTAGATGTAATGCTTTGAGAAGGTTTTTGCACTAAATCTCATTCTAATCCTTTTTCCAGCTTAATGCAGATGTGGTTCCCAAAACAACAGGTGAGTCAATATGTTTTTATGTTTAAAAGCTGGTGATTAGTCTTCTATAACAGCAGCTCTGACAGTATTTCCGGTTGTGAAGCAAATCACAGAATTATATCAGTGCGCTTGTTGTAAGGGTTTATTATTTCTAGACAATAAATAATATAAAGTTACAAATAAATAGATTAAAAATGTGTTGTAATTTAACGAAGAAAAACATATAATTCTTGATGTTGAAGCTTCCTGTAATCAGATTTTAATTTAAAGACCGTCAGATTTCGGCTCTTTGTAAGTCAGTAGGATTTCCACAAAAATAAGGACGTTAACCAATATTAAATGTAAACTGCTTTAAAGTCATGATGTGTCGCTGAATATTAATTACAAAATTGTAACTGTTGGTAAATAAAATATGGTATAAAATAAAACACACACAAATAAAACATACTCTTATTGGAAAAGAATCCGCTTGTTGTAAGCTTGTTGACAGCTTTGTGTCATGCCTCATTGTTGTGAATTATTCTCCAGCATGTACCTTTTCCCCCCCACTGCTTACTTGAAGCTTAGGCGTGATCATAATTAAATATGCGGTGAAATTGTTTTATTTTTCAGAGAACTTCAGAGCTCTGTGTACAGGAGAGCATGGCTTTGGATATAAGGGCTCCATTTTCCACAGAATCGTTCCTGAGTTCATGTGTCAGGTATTTGTTCATTACTCGGTCTGACAGGTATTTTATGTCACTCTGTTGAATATCTACAGTGAAGAAATCACAGAATTGATTCCTGTTTAAATCCTGCCTTAACAGGCTGTGTTTATATAACTTTGAGATTTCCGTTAAGCATTTCTCAGTGATCATAGAAGCTGTTGCCTTGATAAAGTAGCGTTGAGCAGCAAGTATCAGTCATCTGTACTGTATGAATACGGCATGTGTATCGCTGCCTGTTCTGCAGCCTGATCGCGTTCATTTCTACAGGGTGGAGACTTCACAAATCACAATGGCACTGGTGGAAAATCAATTTATGGAAAGAAATTCAAAGATGAGAATTTCAAGTTGAAACACACGGGTCCAGGTGATCTAACAACTTCTCTTTTTTCGTTTTCTTTCATTTAAAAAAAATCTGTTTTTGATTGACATAATAAATTAGCTTAGCATTTTGGGACGTGCTGTTTTACAGTATGTAACACAGAGCAAGGTAAGATCTGTACACAACAATTATTAACTTTATGCTACAGTATAGTGTGAGATAAGGGATACTGACTTAAGAAACATCTAAAATCATTTCTTAGGTTATGGTTATATGGAGGAATCAGCTTCTGATCATGTCAAAAAGAGGGACATCTTATATGATGTATAAATATAAATATGACTTGCTTCTGTGTCTAATTGCTGGTGTCGATTTTTTCAGTGCATTTGTAAAAGTTTAAGCCAGAACAGATGTTTCTATATTCGTATATACAGTATAATGCAGCATATTTCAGTTCCATATTTCCAGTTTAGTAATATAACCTCTGTAGTTGTTCGGTACAGGTGTTTGGAGCTCTTCTTCAGTGATGCTAGATGTCTGTGTCACTTTTGGATCACTCCACTAGATGGTGGCACAGCAGTGCCAGTGGCTCAGAAGCAAGGAGTGCAGATTTTGTAATTCCTTGGCAAATGACCTACTTTTAAAGAAATTCAACATCAGTGCCTCACAGTGCATTTCTGGTGCCAGGGGGTTCCTAAACCAACAGACCCTCCTGATAGATTGATATGGCCAAATAATGTCAGCTTGTGCAATACTTGCCTGGATGTAATTATAGTAGTGAAGCATAACTTACCCAATCCAGATGTGCCCTCTGCACTGGTATTTTCAGTCCTCCATTTTTTCTCTCCTTCTTATTCTTCTGGAACTTTTTTGGTTATGATGTGGCCTCTAAATCATTTTCAGTTGTAAAGCATTTACTGAACTGTACACTATGATACATGTCAGTAGTGTATTACGGATTGAGACTGCAGTGTGTAATGTTTGCTCGTCTCGGTCTTCACAGGTGTGCTGTCAATGGCGAACTCTGGGCCCAACACCAACGGATCTCAGTTTTTTATCTGCACTGCCAGAACAGAATGGTACACAGATGCAGCCAGCATTCACATGAGATCAAGTAGTCCCTGACACTAGAGTGTATGAAACACATTATCGCTCTGTTTAAGGTTTGTTTTTGTGCTGCTTTATTAACTACGAAGTCTAACACATCATAATGTGTGCTTTATGCTCTCTCTCGTTCTTCCTCAGGCTTGATGGCAAACATGTTGTGTTTGGTGAAGTGAAAGAGGGCATGGAGACTGTCAGGGTAATGGAGTCGTACGGTTTGCATGACGGAGGAACACTTAAGAAGATTGTCATCACAGACTGTGGGGAACTTAAATAATACACGACTTTACATTGTACAGAGCTGACAACTGACTGCTCTTATGTAAATGATTCATCTCCTGCCAAAAGGTAAATGATTTGATTTCATAGCCAGTACTGCATTTGGGTGTAATTCTTTATGATTAAAGGGATGTAATGTTTTCTATCTTTTTGATTTTAATAAATCTGACCAACTTTTGTGCGTGTGTCTCTGGGGGGGGTTTAGATTCAGTGCTTTATGCTTGCTATGTAAAGCACTTTCTGCACTGCATGCTAAATCTTAACATGTAAAATTAAACACTCTACACGGTTTCTGTCTGGAAAATGCAAACGCACGTAGTTTGTAAAATGCCACAGAATAAACTGAACTGTATATGAAACACGTAGTCTGCCTATGGCTTTCCTTTTTAATAGCTGAAATGCTGTTTCCAGATGAGAGTTACAGCTTTTTTCCCTCTGCATCCCTAAGCACAGACTCACAGAATATACCCATGTGGGATTTAGTCAGAAAATAAAAAGAATTTCCACAATCCACAGCATTGCGTTCTGAAGCCTCTCAACAGCTAATTTGGTTGCACTTTAAAAGAAAAACTGACAATGAAGTGAAAGCCAAGATTTCCTGTCCTCTAAAACAGGATGTGACATCATAGCTGTGTCCATGAAACGTCTCCACCTTAAGGTCACGCTGGCTTCTTTTGTGTCGTGTGTAAGTCTAAATTTCTGTTACAGTATTTGCCAGAATGTCTCCAGCTTCCCTGCCCTATGCTCTGTGAGTTGAGGTGGAGGTGAAGGTGTAGCTTATCACAGTAATGCCTTATGAAAGTAAATTATGAATCTTTGTGGAAAAACAGTTCACTCTCTTAAGTGAAACCATATGTAAGTTGAGATCACAAGGTTTGTTTGACTTCTCAGATTACACCGTCTCCATGGAGACGCTCACATTCCCATTCTGTTTAAGTCTACATTGTTGTAAAACAAACTTCATATAATTCAGGCCTCCACCCTCTTGTGAAGTTTTTAGTGATTTGGAATATGTAGTCCAATTAAAGAAACTCGGCTTTGAGAGGAACATCTGTCCCACTGCCAAGATCCAACGTTCTCATGTAGCACTCACATGTTTACAATCATCACAAGCCATTACGTGAACGTAAAAAAAAAAAAGAGACATCTGTCTTTTTTATACTGTGGGCTTGTGTGGCACAGAATATACTGTAAAATTAAATACAGCAAACTGAAAGTATGAAATGACCGAAATTCTTTTACTGAATCTTTTCAACAATATACAGTACGAGTCTGATGGCAGAATGTCCTGAAACCTGAATTTCTGTTAAACCAGCAGCATCACTCCTCAGGACTGTACTCTTAATCATTAATCAACAGCACACTGCCTCCGGAGTGATAGACTGGAGATTTCTCAACTCTCACTCACAGCCAAGACATACACAAAAATCTGTACACACATACAGCTGCTTCCAACAACAAATGACTCCTGCTCTATAATAATAACAATAATAATAATAAAAACAGAGAAACAAAATTGAATTTCGATTCATTGTTTTAATTTGAGAAAACCCTAAAAGCACAAAGTATTCCATTTTCCTAACTAACAAATAAGGCACATATCGGAATGCCATTTCATGGACATTTTAAGCGACAGTCGATTTCTCTTTTAAAACCTCCTTTATCACGCTGTTGCTCTGTCCAATCCAATATGAGTTCAGAAATGTTACAGACATAATAAACATAAACAGAAGTTTCTATCTGATCACATGAGAGATTCATCAGTACATTCAGTAAATATGTATTAATCGATATATCCTACAAGTGAATAAAGGCATTTCATTACAACAATCAGTTATTTGTGAGGTGAACTCTATGAAAGCACGTCTCCGAAAATTACATGAACTAATAGTTTTAAATAATAAATTGCACAAACGTATACTTATTAAATCTGTTAAAATACATGCACATGCAAACTCAACTACAGTTCTTTGTCTCACACAATTTAGCAAATCTTAAATTTATTAAAAAAAAAAAAAAAGAAAAGCTGTATAAAATTCATATTCATTCTTTGAGTTGGCATAAACTGGTGACATGAAAACCCTCACAGTTTGATCCAGTTTGACTTACAGTGGTGTGAGTCAGTCTTGTACATGAAGTGTTAGTTAGTACAATGTTATTGCTTTCCTAAAACTGCTTTTTAAAACATCGGTGCAGACACACGGTGACTTTCGTGCCATATTAAAGCACTTATGTTTGTAGCATGTAAAGTTACTATATATATACTGAGAAGATCTAAAAGTACAAAACATTAAATGGCTTAAAAGGGCATAATAATTATGTACCAACCTGTAAATAATAATATGTCATTATCAATATTTCCTTCATAGTGTAGTTCTGTTGCTTTTTATACAAAAAAAAGAAAATGCAGAAAGACCTTCCATAAATATTTCTGTAGGATAAAACCTAAGATTATTGTAAAACAACGTAAAAACTCCCAGCTCTTTTTGTATCTCAAAAATCTGCCCTTTTTCGCATAAACATTTTTTTAATATTGCATCATAACATTTTAAAAGAGCTAACTTATAAATTGATGGCCATCGAATATATACACAAAAGCAAACATAAAATTGTCTTTGAAAGGGAAAAA
The DNA here is from genome assembly GCA_028566695.1 of Bagroides melapterus. Lineage (NCBI taxonomy): Eukaryota > Metazoa > Chordata > Actinopteri > Siluriformes > Bagridae > Bagroides > Bagroides melapterus. The sequence continues at coordinate 13,973,159 of JAOTRN010000041.1, read as the reverse complement.
AAAAAAACATCTGGTTTCAAATGGCAAAAATTTCCACATCTATACTGGTTTCCAAAATACACATATCGTTCATAAAAGTGAGCTATAAAAGTCAAGTATACGTATTTCAAGGCAAACACATGCGCAAAAGCACTTGTACTGTAAATGCATGTACATCACTACCTGCGATCGCTCCAGGCCTCTCTGACAAGAAGAGCAAAACGAGCACATCACAGGGCATAAAACAAACAAAGAAACAAAACCTAATGTGATGATCATCTCTTTTTACCATGTTTATAAATCTGTTAACTTATTAAAGGATCTTTTCTCCTGAAAGTGTGCAGGACAGTAAAGATTAGAAAATGAGCTTCTGGTGAAAACTCGGTTTAGTTCTAGTGATGTACACAGTGTTGTGTTGAGCGTTTAGGAATCAGCAGTAAGCGATTACACTGACGTTTTGGCTTCTCACTGAGAAAAGCAGGCTCTGGCTGATCTCCTATAACAATGATCAAAACACAGTGTAACTTCTTCCAAGCTAAATGAGGCTGGAAGTAAAACTTGCCATGTAGCAATGTGGGCACAGAAGAGCTGTTAGCAACAAGATTCCACAGTAAAACTACATTTATTGAGTAATGAAGACGCTCTAGTCGTGGACTAACACTGATGAAATGGCTGGACTGAATTTGAACAGAGCTGTATTTTTATTGATTTATTTATTTATTGAAGCAGTGATTTTTTGACCTCGCTGCTGATTCCTCGGGAGCAGACCGTAGTGAAAATTTATCACCGGGACATCAAATCTATGGCACCGCAAACAGTAATAAATGGAGGGTAAAATATACAATGGTTTTAGGTTTTCAGTGCTAATGGGTCCGTTACCTTGCCGCCCCATCAAATTCACATCATAGACCAGCATGAGACATGACATTTACCTCCTGGAATCTCAACATTTCAGGCACGGTTTACTTTTTTGTAGCAACAAACAGTTTTTTTTTCCCTCCACTAAACAATTATAGACAACTATA
>JAOTRN010000041.1:13937126-13952911 GCA_028566695.1 Bagroides melapterus | reverse complement strand
TCTCTCTCTCTCTCTCTCTCTCTCTCTCTGTCTCTCTCTCTCTCTCACACACACTCTCTCTCTCTCTCTCTCTCTCTGTCTCTCTCTCTCTCTCACACACACTCTCTCTGTCTCTCTCTCTGTCTCTCTCTCTCACTCTCTGTCTCTCTCTCTTTCTCTCTCTCTCTTTGTCTCTCTCTCTCTGTCTCTCTCGCTGTCTCTCTCAATCTGTCTGTCTATCTCTCTCTCTCTCTCTCTCTGTCCCTCTCTCTCTTTCTCTCTCTCTCTGTCTCTCTCAATCTGTCTGTCTGTCTGTCTGTCTCTCTCTCTCTCTCTCTCTCTCTCTCTCTCTCTCTCCTTCCAAGAAAAACAGCCTTTTCTGCAACACCCCTATACAACTGTTGTCTTGTTAATCTTAATGAAGGCATTTTTAAAAGACTGAGAAGGCAATCTGAAAAACTTTTTTAAGCCCTCATAAATCACAATCTCACACTCTTTGAAGATAAAGCATACGCCAAAAGGCGAAGAAAAAAAAAAGCTTTGAGCAAACGCAGCTTCCATTTATAGTTTTTTTTTTCCCCTGCATCTTTACATATGTCAGCACTGTATAAGGCTGGCTGTGGTCATTCGGTTAGTGTCTCGTCCTTCCATAAAAGAAGAATGCCAAAGCAAAGGCTGGGTGCATATCTCTATCTGTGACAAAGGGAAATGCTGTGGCTGTTGTATCAGCAAAACCCAGAGGAAGAGTTGTATTCCTGTACCGAACACAAACCATCTGGCAGGAAAGCCTCTTTTCATTTTCTTTCAACTTTGATTTCCTTTTTAAGGAACAGTTCTCAGCATGTCCTCTTTGACACTGACACTTTACTTCTGGCTGTTTCCAAATCCTGTCTTTCTGTCCTATTTGACGATAAACATTATTTAATAACCTACACACTAACAAGCAATTAAAGCTGACTGTTTATGCCACATCGGCTACAATAGCTTACTGGTTAAAACATGGGAAATGGGCTATGTGTTATTATTCTATAAGAAGAGACGTTACACGTTTGCAATCCTTATTGTACGTACTGCAGGCTGTTATTTGAATAAAGATATTATTTAAAGCAGTAAGCATGATGTATCTTCTTGTGAAAAGCAAGTGCAACATTTGTTTAGGTTTTGAATGTTAGTACACACTTTTAATGATTTTATGATGCTATGTTGCAGAACGAAGGCAGTTTATCAGCGTGCAGACAGACAGACTGCGAAAAACACATAGCAGCTGGCTTAGACATCAAGGAATGCAAACACATGATTTATTACCACAGTGCACTCAAATTCACAAGGCGGCTTGTCCAATAGTGGTTGTGTGGCTGTAATACAAAACAGAGCTTGTACGTTTTTATTACAACAATGAATGATCACAGCTATTGTTTGTTTTCATTTAAGTGATCAGATCGGCTAAGCAGATAGACAGGGAACTATGTAAAATACAATAAGTTATGGCGATTGGAGAAAGTACAGAATAAATATAGCACGTCCGCTCAGAGTTATTGTTCTGAGGCGCTCGTCAGGAAATTGCCTGTGCCCAGATTACAGAAACTAATTGTTTTCCAACTGTGGTAAAGGGTCATCTGTGATGTAACATACTGCAAAGCCAAATTGGAAAGAGATTGCATGGATATATGTACAGTATATTTGAGAACTCCGAGCAGCATGGGTACTACAACACGGCCTTGGTTATTACATCTGTGTTTATGCAATTATCTCAGCAAGAGCCTTGAGAGAAGGTGGCTGCCTCCTCAAAGATCTCTGATTGCCTCTTACATCAGAGTGTTTTGCTTTCACAGATGTGTCTAGTTCTAATGGAAGTTTCGTACAAACAAAGGCTTTCATCTCAAAGAAAATTACACAACCCCAGGACTGATATTTGCCAATTCAATGTTACAAAATACAAATATTCTCGCCAACAGCAATAACAAACCATCAAGACTTTATCACCTGGACTGAGTGGAGGCAAATGGTTAGGACACAACATAGCAAAGTTTAAAGCATTTGCTTAGGGCTCAATGAGCCTGTAACATTAGGGGGATGGACACAACCAGATTAAATGTTTCACTGTTGCTGGAGAGGAGTGAGATCTCCGAAACCATATGTTACAAGATGCCACAGCGTGTTAAATCTGCCACAGTTGATCAGCAGACCTGTGAGAACCACTACACTGAGAGGAAGTGAGCCAACGCAACATGAGGGAAACATTTGTGATCAAACCTGAGTCGGCCGATTTGACTAAACAATTTGCTGCCAGGAACAGCAGGGTGATGGAGCAGGAAACACTGCTGCTTCACAGTTCCACAGTCCCTGATTCAGTCCTGAGCTTGGGTCACTATATTTATATAGTTTTACATGTTATCTCTGTGTCCTTGTGGGTTTCATCCAGGTTCCCCAGTCTCATCCGGCCTCTCAAAAACATGCTGAACTGGCTGGTCTAAATTGCCCCTAGGCGTGAATTTGTGTGCAGGTTGCCCTCTTATAACCTGGCATCATTTTGAGGATTTTCCCCTCATAGTCAGTGGTCCCAGGACAGACCATGGATCAACTGTACATCTCAATTCAATTAACTTTTAATTTTATTTCTATAGGACTTTGTAGAGATTGTTATCATGCAGATGTTTCAAATCTTTATTAAGAAACAGTGAGCATAAAAGAAAACAAATCTTCAGCAAATACTTAATCTAAGAGCGAGGTAGCTCTGGTTACAGATTATATAGGTTTGGGCTATTTAACCAGCAGTCTACTGAGCGTGCATGAACGCAGACACATGGCTGATGTAATTTTGTAACCGATTTTTCTCATGTCTTCCTTTCAGCACCCTCACAGGCAAATCTGGGGCTGTTTCTCCCCAATGTTTAATATTCTATTCGAAGCCTCCCCTTACACGTCCTTGCCAGTGATGTACCCTGTTAATGATATGCAGTGCACATTTGACTCGAACTGAGAACCGCAAGTTCTTGGGCTCTTAAATTATTCCAGAAATTCGGTAACATGATCAGGAGATGGCAATAAAGGAAATAAAGTCTGAAGAAGTTAAAACAGATGCGTTAAAGTAAATCTGGAAGTCTGATATCTTTGGAATGCAATATGACGATTTTCTTATGTTAATCAAAAACATATGAATGCCACTGATTTCATACAGAGCTTCCTTTATTCCTTTGAGATAATGTATCTTTTGTTGAAACTGTAATCACGGCAATGGAATGTGTATATTTAGCCATGTTTCCAAAGTCGTTTTCCATCCTGAATTCTTCGTCTGCAATTTGCTACATTTGAGTAGGTGTTTCAGTAACAAGTCACTAGATTGTATGCTGGAGCTGGCTCCTGCAAGTGCCTCTGACAATCGTGAGTCTCTTGAAATACTTACGTTAAACAGCCTTTAACAATAACAACATTGCAGGACCATTCTGTACTGAATTAAAGGACCGATTTATAACATTTCGTACCATCACGACCTAGGCTTTCCAGAGGTTATAATTAGATGAAGAGTAATATCTCTATTGTTTTGCGGTTTTGACTTACTCTATGTATACTTTTAAGTGAGTTTCTTTCTAAAAACACAAGATAATCGACCCACAAAATACTGCAATGGCCCTGCCTGATCTGATGAGACTGATATTATTCATGCACTGTTTTTTGTACAACATTACATGAATATATATGGAGCGCTAAACTAAAAGAACCATGAAACCCAGTGCTTGAAGTAACCATTCAAGTCGTGGCCTCAGGTTCTCGTCAACATACTGTAGCCTCAGCCGCTGGAATGTCAATGAGCTTTCTCTGCTGCAGTGTCTGAAGTTCTGAGATCACTCATAAGATGACTTCAGAGCCACATATTGTTTCCAAATGGCAAGGATGCACGCAATGAAGTCAAGCATAGATTTTTTTTTTTAGCAATGCAGTTTGGAGGTGTACTTGGTAGAATAAACGTAACTCATATGGGGTTATTTCCACTAGTTGTAAAAAGTAGTAAAAAACACTGCTTAAACACAGCATGCAAGGCCTGTTCTGAACCTACCTAACACACAACACACTGAGCAACTATCAATAAGAATACCTGCTGTGAATTACTAGCAGTCTCACAATAACTGTGACAAACATGGGCATTGGCATGAGAGATGCATTACAGAGTTCGTGACTCACAAGCCTAGCTTACATGCCAAGCCTGTCACAGTGCTGCAACCTGCATTCCAGTGCAGTACATTTTCCATGAGGAAATCCCACTGCACTCCAGCATGCACTCAAACTCTTGGCAAGGGGCAAAACCTCTACAATGATACCTAGACAGCTCAGGCCTAGATCCAGCTTTTTAGAGGATTCTAATAATAAAAAAAAATACGCAAGTTTTCCCTTGGGCAAGTGGCCTTCACTCTTTTAAACGGCCTTTCATAGCTGCCGTCATTTCCCGCCATGACACATTGACACGCGGGACGTTACACACCCGGCAGCTTCAACCCAGCACACATGCTTCCTGCCCTCACACTCCATTTCTAGTCAGCCATTACTTTCACTCGTTTCTATCCAATCTGTGCCGCTACACACCCCTGGCCTCCATTCTCTGTGTTCTGGAGGAAGGGCAGTATCGGAAATTCATCCTCGCCTCCATAATCTGAAGAGCTCTGTAGCGCGCAAGGATACAGAGTATGTGCCAGGAGAAAGTGGGAGAATGTGATTCTCAGACATGGCTATGGATCACAGAGTTTGCTGTGCCCCGTGAAGTCATATCCTCCTGTTTGTATTGGCAGGAGATCTGCAGTCCTCTGGACACTGACGAACCCGTAGTGATGATCAGTTTATCCTGGATTTTATTTTCAGTCAAAGTTTATAAAAAAAAATCTGAGACCTGACAGTATGCAACATTGGGCGACAGTCATTAAAAAACAAAAAAACACCTTTTGTTTCAAAAAGAACCCCTAGGAGGTGGAATGAATTTTCAACAATCATTACGCTTTAACATGAATGAACATTGTATTTGCTAATACAGCAGTAGGGACTGATATTTGATTACTTATATGGGGATTGATATTCGATTGTGTGGAGTTAGGGAACATGGTAAGTAAATCATATATAGTGAAGACTCAGGGGGGAGTTAAACTGTTAGCATTTGAAGTGTGTAGGTGTGGACACTGCCTGGGGACTGCGCTTTCTTCTGTTTCCATTGGCATTAACCTGAGAAGCTGAAATTTAAAACAGGACAGATCTGGCTCATGATTTACACTACGCCCCAACTCCAAAGCCACCACACACACGCCACAGGATTTCTCAGGAGAGTGAAAGTCAAAGGAAGTGCACACTTAGTCACTGTCTGTTCTTCCTGCACTTCAGCGGTCCAGTTGCTCATCTGAATGAGCACTGATTTCTTTTCATTATTCACTATTTACTGGACAAATATAATAAATATTGTAATCCTAAATACTGTGATATTTATCATTACATTTATCATTAATACCCTTACATCATAAGCTACACTTCAGTCTCTTGTGGGGTTACTGATGACTACACAAAGTACTTTTTTAAAGTCCTTTAAAGAGTTTAAAGACTATGAAACATTAGCAGCAGTTGGTCATCCGTCTAAACACTAAATATGTCCGAGGCCATGTCGCTAAATTCACCTTAAGCACAGTGAAAGAGGTGGAGGTACTTTATCATGACACAGGTCTTTTAACAGTCTGCAGGGAACCCTCATCATCTTTCATAAAGGGAGGCTTGCCATTTTAATCCCACATCTGGTGTGCATTACCATTCCATGCAGCTCTGACTCAAGTCTGGATCTTACTGAGTGCCTCACCTTCTCTTTGTGTCCAAGAACCATAAAAACATCCAGAGTGATGCTGCTTACTGACAAGATCTTTGCACACATATCACTGTCCATATTAAAGAGGACTGTGGAAGAGAGATGTTGTAAATAAATCAGTTATTAAAAATGTTCTGCCTTTAACTGTAGGATTCACTGACAACAGTGAAATCTAAGTAGCTGTTGCAAAAGCTCAGTTATGGGAAATCTGATACGCTGTCTTGTGCTGTAAGACTGTGGTGTGCTCCAGTCATATTATCCAACGAGACTGACATGTAAAATGGAATATCAAACCTTCTCACACTTATTGATACAATTACATCATAAATTAATGCAGGCTACATAGTATCGATCAGACCCTGTGTAGACTGCATGGACACTGAAGCAGAATTCTTCACGGGCTGCCTTAGAATTCTTTAAAAACGTTCTCACTTGCATATAAAACAGTTGATTCAAATGCAAATTATTTAAATGCGAATTTAAATGCACATGCTTATTAAGAATGGAAAATTAGGTGTTTAGAAACAAGTCAAACTCACTACTGTCAGGTAATGAAGTAAAGTTATACACATGATACACAACTAATAAATTTAAGAATGAGAAACAAACGACACAACACAGTATGTACTGGACATTCACAAAGCAGGTCACTGAATCTCTTTCTTGGTCTTTTGCACACCAATATGATCTCATATGTGTTGCATCTTCATAACAACTCACCTAACAGCTCATTTTGCATAAAAGGCTCCACATTATAAAGTTAGGAATCAAACTGGGGTTAGCAGTAATAGCTTGTCTAAAGCCTTCTTATGAAATCAAATGAAATATGCCAATACATAGGATATGGGGAGGGATTTACCTGAGGGCAATCCTTGATGTAATGGCCTTTATTAAAGCAGAGATGGCAAAGGTAGTTAGGTGGAGGTCTCTTGCTGGGCTTGCGTGGCTCAGAAGTCAGGGAGAGGTCGGAGAAGTGGTCTGTTAGAGAGTTCAGTCCGTCCACGATGTTGTTCAGAGAGCCGTACGGAGAAACACTTTTATATAAGCCATTATTCAAGGCCTGCACAGAAACAGAAACAAAAGGCACAAACGTTAAAAAATCCATATAGTAAATAAAGAAACATAGCCAAACTCTGAGCTAAAACCTTTCTTTGGAAATATCGTCATATCCACCAAGTTGTGTTTGACAGCCATTTTAAACTTGCCTGATGGTATAAATCATATTAGTCACATTATGTCAGCAGCCTCATAAAACAGGAGCAGAAAAGGGTAAAAAACAATTACATAATGCTTGTATAACCACAAACCAGTGGGGGGAAAAAGTACTCAAATTTGCTCAACAGCATTACTGCTTTGAGTTCAGTTCTGTTTACTGGCTTTGCAAGGCACAGTGAGTATCCAGAATAAAATGAAACACCTCACAAGTTTTGCTTCTGCAGGCGGCTTGGCTTCTCTAACAGCACGATCATGACCACTGCTTGAGCAAGAGGTGTGTTAGAACCACAGTGAGTGCTGGAATGTCACACACACAAACGATACAAAGCCTGGAGGTGAATAAACTGCAGGAGTCATGTCTGCTTCTTGAGGAAAAAGAGATTTACAATGGATTGAGTAAGTTATAGCTGATGCTTAATGCATTGCTGAAAACATATACTTGGCAGGACACAGTGTGCAGAGAGGTGTGCAGTTCTCTCTGACCAGCTCTCATCTCAGCCAAATTCTGTTCATGGGCTAGACAGAGTCAGGATACATCAAACACACATTATTAAAGCCCCCATGGTTCTACATCTGCCAGTCATTTTGTCTCTTAACCACTGAAACCCATCTAATTGTTTTTGTGACAGTAATCTAGAATAAATAAGGGTAACACACTAACCTCATATTTATTCAGACATGCGTCACCTACACTTACTTAAGTAAATCCAATCTTCTACTAAGTTCAGACAAATAAATAGGTGTTCTCATCTTCACTTAAATAGTTTGCACATGCAGTGTGTGTGTGTGTGTTTGTGTGTGTGTGTGCTTTCCACTTCTGAATAAAAGCAGTATTGTATCAACCATCTAAATATAAGACATCTAGACACACTCTTTGAGCATAAATTTGAATTTAGATTTTTTTTTCAATCTATAGCATGTGCATGAGCTGCATAGCAACATACAATATTTCATTCAGTATACACTGTTTGAATGGAATAATTAGAAACACAGACATAATTCACACTTTCATAATTACCCCACCACCACTCACCCCCAAAAAATTAAAAAAGGAAATCGTAACAAAAGTAGGTACTGTATTGTAGTGACAATGCAAGGAAATCAGATGTTTTAGTAGTGTGACAAACTTCAGTAGGTATTGACGAAGCTCACAGTGAGAGCAGATGGCCATCACACCATTCGTTTAATGGAGGATGTGTATCTTCTCTGCACTCTCACTCAGTAGGAGAGCCTCACGGTGGGGTTATTCGTGCCTGGCTATACCTTACTGCCACTTCTTATACACACACACAGCCACATGTTTACTCAAAAGCATGCACTTGTAAACAGATAAAAAACATATGCACACGTACGTACATATGTATACACACACACACACACACACACACACACACACACACACAGCTGTTGCTGGTATGATGCCTTTGATTAGGTGAATGCTTTCTCAGGAGTAGAGGTGTTGCTCTGTTCACTTCACTGCTTTTACAGAGCTCACAAACAGCACTAAACCCTGCTGACTCTCATCTGGAGCACAGTTTTATAGTGAAGACTGCTATTTCCACTCTTACCCAACGAAAACAGTATGAAAACTGACCCAAACCAAACTGACCTGAACACAAAATAAATTAACAGTGACATTGTAGTCATAAAGCCCTCTGGTCCTAAGCACTTCTGATTAAAAAAAATGCTGGTATATTTAAAACAGAATACACACAGCAAAAAAAAAAATAAAAAAATATAGGGCTAATTGCAAAGTAACTGAATGTGACTGAGTAACTGTAATTTTCACTGCAATTTTCTCTCTGTGCATGACCACAAAACTTTAAAAAAAAAAATTACTTCAAAGATTTTCAAACATCTGTTATCCTGTGTTTTTTCTTAAGGGAAACATTATAACCTAAATATAATACATTTTAAATCATTTGATTAAGCCTCTGGAATCAATTATTTCTCTTGACAAACATTCTTTACCGTCATCATCTCAAAAGCATCTCTACAATCCAGTGTTTATTCTGGAAACTCTGTCTTTCCCTATGTAGTGCCAACAGTAATAATGTACTGCGCTCATCTTCTGAGGCCCTGACGTACACTTTATGCCAACAGTTGCTTGTCATTAAACAATTCACTATATAATCAAACTCAGATGCTGTTTAATTTAAACTGGTCATCAGGCCAACTTTCTTTTTTTTATTATTATTGTTAGGAACAAGATTTGGTGTATTACATATGAATTAATGATGTCATGCTTATCAAAGAATCATGTTCACACTGAAATTGTATTACACCAGATCAGTAGTTCGACCTCATTAACATAATCCTAACTTTGTGTTTCATTATTGTAAAAATATAAACCTAAATTAATGAATAACGCAGACCTAGCCAGTCTAAGGTCGATGTGAAACCTCATCGTTAACTTGTTAAGAGTGATTTTCCTAAAGAAGGCCAAAACCCTGTGACCTTAACACATCATTAAAAGTGCCACAAACTGACTCATTTAGTATGGGATGTATTTGAGTTTGCGGAACATCTCAGTAATATAAAACATTATTAACGTAAATAAATATATACTAACCATCTTAATTCTAGATTAAATTTAAATAAATTTCCCCATTTTAGCAAGACGAATTAGGGATTATTTCCACAAGAGACTGGACGTCAAATCAAAGCGGTTCATTAATGAATCAGTGACATTCATTATAATTCTTCACTAGGTACATAATAAGACAAAATGATGGTATTATTGACATGTTGCTGACCGAGGCCAACAGCAAAACTAAGTTACGCTAGTAATGACTGTAATGACTGTATAAGCTAGCTATTTAGTGATAACTGAATGACTCCTAATGCTCTTACGAATCGTCATGGCGCTGCTTATAGGCTCCAGGAATACATACAACGCTGTTAGACCAGGCAAAAAGTTTAACTGACCAGGGAAAAACTTTGACCGACACGAAATTTTCTAGTGACTAAATAAATTCTGAAACTCATGGGAAAGGCCTACCTCGTTGCGCTGCAGCTGAAAAAAGCTGTTGAGATAGTTGGAGCTGAGAGAGGAGCTGAGCTCGGCTGCAGGGGTTTTACTGTAGTTCAGATCCGGATGGCCAGAACTTGCTTCGGGTCGAAAAGCATCGAAAGCGCTGGTCTGATGCGTGTCTTGTAAAGAGAGATAAACCCAGTTTAAAAGCTGTGCGGGCTGGTACACCGAGGTGCTGCTGTCAATGGCAGACAACAAGCTCATCTTTAACTGCGGCTAACTTTCTCTTCTGTGCCACAGTCACTTGTTTTAGACAACTTCGATGACTTGCAGGGGCTAAGTTTATAACGGCGCGTCCCGGGCTTTTCCACACCCCACAACTGGAAATATCGCCCTTCTCCCTGCTCGAATAGCGATATTCCTCCCCTGGAAACCCTGTCAGTTACTTGTTAAACTAGTCCTGTAACATGTCATAACAAAAAAAAACAGTTTTAGCTCGTAGTTCGCGGCCCGTTATCTCTCTTTATTTGCACAGCTACAGCTAGGACCTCATTGAGTATTCAGTAGGTAACTGTGTGCGTCATTAACCGAAAAAGCCAATCATCGCTAGGACTATAATATATGTGCATATATATTAGCGAGACTTGATAATTATTGGCTACTATTAAATACATATGAAATATTCATATTGGCAAGCTGTTTGGGCATGTCAACACAGAATCTAAAGAAAACAGAAAATTGTAGTGAAGAATCTATTAAAAACTGCTTGAGTCATGCGCATAGAGCGAGCGGTATTCTGTTTATTCAGGTTTTATGATGTCTAAGTAAAAAAAAGTGAGCTTAAAAAAAACCATGAACTAACATTTACAGATCATATAAATGAGAGACATTAGCGGAAAACCAAGCTTTAATCCTTTACTAAACGGAATTAGAAAAAGATGTGATAATTGACAAACGTCTGTTCTCATGCTTGTATTTTATAAACAACTCTAAACTCTTTCAAATGATAGTTTTGCTCATCTAATCCATTATTTGTAATTACTACGTTACAGCAGTTCTTGTTGCTGGCTTTAGGTGTGTAGTTTCACATACTGCTCTCATCAGGAAAATAGACTCACATAAGACAAATGGCCCTGTTTATTTAGCTCGAGCTGAGATTTAAATATATAACCGTCTCTTTCACTTCTTTAATCTAAAGATAAATCCTCGAGCAGCACCATGAACATTTTTGTTTTACTTAAGGCTGATCACATTAACACCATTAATGGTAAAATATACTGTTAAATTTAACCACGGTAAAAATATGCTCCTGGTTTAAATTGCCAGATGAACTCAGTCACTTCAAATATACACTATTGTGTATTTTAAGATGCATTACTATCACAGACATAAATATATGCAGCAGGATACCATTAAACGGTAATCGCCAAGCATACATGTGTTTAATAGACAAATAAACCTTGAAGTTCTAGCCCTAATAAACAATGGTGCACTTTAAGAGTTTAAGCTTCTTTAAGAGAGTTGTGAAATTTTATTTATAAAACAAAGTAAGCTATAAAGCTATTTCTTTAAAGCATGGTCTTGATGTTTTAACAATACATTATATCCTGAGTTAGAATAACAACCATTAAAGGTGTATTAATGCGATTCATCAAGAATCAAAGATAGTCTGACTCTACGGCAAGTAGCTCTCCATACTTTATCTTTATACTCCACCTGGTGGTGTTGTAACGTATCTTTCTTATTCATATAATTCATAAAATATATCATTTATGAGAATGCTGTGTTTGGATAAACATAAGCACAGAAATACAATTTACAAATAAAAAAAATCTAATTAGCAAATGGATAATGAAAAAGAATATTTTATTCAGCTTGAATTTAGCAAATATTTAAATTACATGAATATGATTTACTTTAATGTTTAATTATCAAATTCTAGCTTATTTGAAATACTTTTTTTTTTTTTTTTATTTATTAATTTCACCCAATTGAAATTTCTCAATTCATTATTTTATTTATTAAACAATTAATAAAATAATACTGAGGGCATCAAACAGTCCCCAAAAATAATCAGATTTTTTTTCTTTGAGCAAAAGTACTCATAATATATCCTAAACATAACTTGAGGATAATATTCATTGTTCAGTGTTTGTCAGTAAAAGATGCCAAAGCATCCGAGAGCCATCTTCAAAAAAGTTTATTATACTTAAAGAATAAACAGTAAACCATGGCATTGAGGGACTAAAAGCAATCACCACACACTTCAAAAAATAAAAATGCTGAATTATTATACAGTACAGACATTACACACATTCTAAAATAATCAGTGCATTTCTTTCATATAGACTCTCAAATCGAATCTGATGAAAGGCAGATTGAATTCTTAATTTGGATATACAGTAGTCAAATGAGCTTCAAATAACCAATTGAATAAATTCTCAGTGCAAACTGCAAAAATAACTGCATATATATTTAACAATTTTAAATTATTTCATAAAGTGTGAAAACGTTTTATTAAAAGATATGATTTGTTAAAACCTTTTATGTCTGTCTAGCCAGGCTAAGAAAAAAAAAACAAAAGGTCATCAAAATCCATCAGTAAAAAAATCCAGATTTTCAGAAATCCCTATGTGACTATGATCAAATCTATGCCGAATGAGTTTTCATGTGTAACCTATAACTATAACCATATTTATAGGCTTTTCCACAGACATTACACTCAAACGGTTTTTCATTGGAATGAGTTTTCTTGTGCTTGTTCAGTATATAAATCCGCTTGAAACTCTTTCCACACTCTCTGCACTCGTATGGTCTCTCTCCTGTGTGATCTCGTTGATGCACTCCTAAGTCGTACTTGTCAAAAAACTTCTTGTCACACTGGTCACAAGGAAATGCCCTTTCGCCAGCATGTCTGCGCAGATGGATTTTCAGATAAGCAGGTTTGGCAAACATCATGCCACACTGATCACAGGCATATGGCCTTTTTCTGCCGTGCCCTCTCCTGTGGTCGCTGAGAAGGTCATACCGTCTGAACTGTTTTCCACAAGTTTCACACCAGAATGCTTCTTCACCATCAGTGTGTGTGTGCGTTTTTAACAACGTCCTGCCATTGTGGCCCTTGACACAGTGATATTTGGTTTGTTTCTGTGCCTTTTTCTGTTTGCTTGTACATTTCTTGTCTGTATTTGAATCATGAAGCTTTACTTTGGCAGCAGTTCTTTTTTTATTTAAACTTTTATTTTTTCGACATGCCCTGAAGTTTTTAGGACATTCTACATCACACTTGTCATCTTCCATTTCAACAGGAGGAATCAGGCCGTCTGGTAAGTTATCATCACTCCGGTGTGACGCTTCACTGGTTACGGTCAGGTAAGAGTCATCACGCTGTTCCTTTTTAATGAATTCATTCATCTCAGTAGACTCTTTCTTTATCTCTTTAAATTGAGGACAAAGTAAATATTCTGACTTAGGTAGATCTGATTCCTGTTTAACTCGTACAGAGCAGGTCAAGTCAGAGGGCAGATCGATACTTCGCAATGACAAGATGCAGCCATTTTTAGGTGGTACGTGTGCGTTTTGTTTTATTTTTAACCAGTGTAGGCTTGGAGCAGATGGCAAACCAGTTTCCATGACTCGTAGGATGATTTGGCATTTCGTGAATTATATATTACAGATGTTAAAACCTCATCTCTCACTTCTTCAGCCATCCAAGAGAAAAGGGAAAATATACAATTTTATTCTAATCCCAACAGCAGAAGCAAACCATCCTGATCGATTTTTAACCTTGGGGGAGAGACAAAAACATGGGTTAAAGAACAATAACTCCTGTAATCTTGGTATATATAAAAAAAAGGTTTTTCAGTGTTTCAGTGCTTTACAGAAACCAAAATAAATATAATGATGTGAATAATGGGATACCAATCATTTAATCAATCATTCATTCCAAATTGAACAAGCTATAATAATCTAAAAACAAAAGACATCATTAAAGGTTTTTATTGCTCAAAAAGAGACAAAAGGACCAAAAGAGACAAAAGGACCAACATTTTTTTTTAAACTAAATAATTAAATCAAACTGAAATAAGAAATTATTGAAATATTGTAAATAGGTGTCTCAAAGTCTTTCAGGATTAAGGCTGCATTAGAAGGGCTTATTGATAATTGTACTGTAATACTGCGTACTGTATTTTTTTCAAATACAAATTTCTTTAATTTGTCTCACACAAAGTTTTCATTTGACTCTTGCAGCCAAAATTAGAGGCATTTCTTTTAAAATAAATATGTCAACAATAAATATGTGCATAAAATATGTAGATTCTTGAGTTTATAAAGTTAATATCTGATGTAAACTTTATTCTGCCATGGTATTATTTATATTGCAAAGTGTTTCCTCCAAACTGACAGATAAGCCCTGATTTTGTGCGGATCTCTCTGCTAGAAAATAATCATCCAGGATCATTATTCATAATAAAATATAATTATGACGTTGACCAACAAACTGTCTATTCTGTTTACACTCTGAATGACGCAAAAAGAGACTTTAAGACACTGAAGCTAATGTAGAAACGTTTAGCTGTTGATGTTCTACGCGTGATCAATGAGTGTAAATGTATACATAGGCACAGTATATGTGAAATTTCAAGGAAAATTATCTTTTGGGAAATATCGTTTGAGGAAAATCTTCGGACGCGGCAGAATTGACCGCGTTAATATTATAATATTATAGTTAATATTCTGGGACTACATCAATAATTTTTTGAATCCAATAAAATCTTATCTTCATCAAAAATGACAAATTACAGATAGGTACATATGCCGTTCCTTCTCAATATCCCAGCCCCATGTTTTTACACTGCCATTTTCGTAGTTGCACTGGATTATGGGATATGTAGTACAGAAAACAATGCGTGTATGCTGTTTTTTTTTTTTTTTTTTTTTTAAATGGCCAGATAAATGCACCTGCTAAAGCACAGTTACATTCAAACATTTGATACGTACTCGATGCCTTAATTATAACGTTTCGGACAAAACCTTATAAAGGGCTCCCGGAACAGAGATGAGTGGAGACAGTCCTAAAACAAACATCGCAAGAATAGAAAACACTCAGTGTAGAAAAGGAGTTTGCAGAGGAAATCTTCTTGCAGTATTTTAGTTTAAAACTGGAAAGCGGATAAGCTTCACGTTCAACTTTAAGGATTAGAAAAGCATGGATAGTTTATAATCACTCACCATTGGTCATGCAAGCACAGAAAGCGACGTCCTGTTTACAGTATTTAGTCGGTGGATCTGTCATCATCCTGACTTTATATCACCATCTAGTGCTGTGGAGGCGACATGACACTGGATTCTCTTCTGTCTATGAGATGATCAGAGGAAATGAGATGTACAATTATTAATAGCCCGTAAAAAGAAAAGGAAAATAAAGTTTAATTATGCTGTGTGAGACTCAGTTAACCCTACACAGTTTTCCCTTAATTATTTTATAATTACATTCACCATATAGGCAGTGTAGGTAAGGTATAGTAAAAAAAAAAAAAAAAAAACGCTTAATTTTTATTTTATATACTGGTTGTTAGATAGAATTCTGCACGCTCTAAATCATATAAACCATCTAAAAACTTTCAGTTAAAAAACAGGAAAACGTTACAATGTATTAATATTAATACGTATAAGTAGCTATATATCTATATATCTATCTATATATATATATATATATATATATATATATATGAGAGAGAGAGAGAGAGAGAGAGAGAGAGAGAGAGAGAGAGAGAGAGAGAGAGA
>JAOTRN010000041.1:13908713-13923000 GCA_028566695.1 Bagroides melapterus | reverse complement strand
TGTCCACTTTATTAGGAACATGTACATTTAATGCAGTTCTCCAGTCAGCCAATCATGTGGCAGCAACATAATAATAATAAAAAAAAAACAAAAAAACCCAAAAAAAACAATGGCGGTCAAGAGCTTCAGTTAATGTTCAAACATCAAATACAACATCAGAATGAAGTGGTGACCGAGTTACCATCATGCTGTCAGCTTCTAATCTGACTAATCTGGTCATTCTCCTCCATTCTCTCATCAACAAGGTGTTTGAACCTGCAGCTCCTCCACTCAGAGGATGTGATTTTCCTTTATTACACCATTCTGTATAAACTTTAGTGACTGTTGTGTGAGAGAATCCCAGATCAGCAGTTTATGAAATATGAAAACCAGCCCATCTGGTACCAGCAACCATGCAATGCTCAAAGTCAGAGATATCCCATTTTTCCCCATTCTGATGTTTGATGTGAAGATCTGGAATGGTATCTGCATGATTTTATGCACCGTACTGCTGTCACATGATGAATGTTCAGGTGTACAGGTGTTGAACTGTGAGTGAATAACTATGTAGGCATGTCAAAGTACATTACTAGCAGAAATATCACACCGTTTTGTCATGTTGGATTAATTGATTATACAGAATTAATCTACAGCAATACAAGTTGGTTTTCCCAGACCGCTACACATGTCTAACTGTTAGTATTTGACTGTATACACGTGTTTAATGATACAGGCAGAATGACTCACATCATAAGGAACCTCTTCCCCCAGATCCTTTTCCATAAGGAAAAGTTTGGCAATTTTTTCACATGGGCCATAAAGCACACGTGACACCAAGGGATATTCATCGTCTTTAATCTTCGTCCTTTCTAAATTGTGAATAATAGTAAAAATATTACACATGAAAAAAAAAAGCAGGCTGGCAGTAATTAGTAAGGAAAGAGACAGAAAGAAGCAAATATTACCTCCAGATTCATGGACGACATAAAGGGCAAATTCATCTGCTTTATTTTTGACCTGAGGAAACACAGTATGATAAAGTATATAACTTTAAGACTGATGAAGGTTTAGAAGAAGAAGAAAGGTCATTCATATACAACAGTCTAAATGAAAATCTATTGAAATACAGCATACCCGAAATTTATTCAGAAGCAGACTGAGCACTTGTAGTGTTGTCATTGTACTGCTCACACGAACATTAGTTACTGATCCATAAGCTGGGGTGAAGATTGATGTCTGAAAATCCAAACAGTATGAATGGTAAATATTTTATTATTCAATCACTATTTATTAAAAACACAAATCATTCACTGACACACAAAATTAAGGCAGCATTAGGAATGTTGAATTTGGCAATTTTCTATTCAAAACAAAAGTCAGTATAAAAAAACCCAGAGACCTGCCCTACTTTTTCAGTTCGTGTCTTGTCATGTAGCTCATAAGGATGTCAGCGTATACAGTTATTCATGTGTAATTCGCTCTCATTTCCTGTTCGTTAGTTTACTCTTACACTCTTGAGGGCAGCATACCTATCCACCATTACCTCCCACCCCTAAGACAAATCATTTAAACGCGCAGCTTCCTTTCCAGTTTCTCCACATCTGCAGAAAGACCTTTCTGACCAGGCTGACCCCTAACCTTGAGGAGTGCTGATGAGAAAAGCAGGTGCCAGGCCTTTGTGAAGAGCATGCTGCTGTCAGGGGAACGCCTGCACAGGAAAGCACTCCCTTTCAACACCTGCATCCATCCATTACAGCTCTCTGACCCACAGGACACTCACACCACCAACACTTCCCTTTACACACACTGCTACAGTCATTAGTAAGAGCTCAAGGGCCCTTTGCCAGTCGCATAGTTCCATACAAGCACCATTGTGCTGTGCTCATCTTTGCTGATGTTTACTTTAGACATCCATTATGCATAGAGTTTCTTTCCTGTTAGAATTAACAATTAAACAAATTGCCAATAAGGGACTCATTTATGCATTTTTAACTGATTATCTGACACGGAGTCACCTGGGAAACCTGGAATCTCAAGAGAGTTGGGGTACAAGGCCGGTCAGCCTACAGTGAACGTCTTTGGACTGGGGGAGGAAACAGGAATATCCTCGATGGACTGGGGGAACAAACTCCAAACACACAAGAAGGAGGCGGGATTCAAAGCCCCTAACCCCATAGGGCTAATCAACCAATGCGCCACCCCCATATGGGATGTAAAAATGTGTAAGGTAACATGTCACCTTGTGGTTGTAAAAGTGGCCATTGATGGAGAAGCGATGCCTTTTAACCCTTTGTAATTCTCCTGAGGATCGCTGTTTGGACCGTCTTTGAACGTTCATGAAGCTGGCATCACTTCTCGTTCTTGGAAGTTGAGGAGTTTCCTCTTCTGAGCTAAGACCATCAACATCTAGAATAGACAGGACAAACCTAGTGAACGCATGAGCTTTTTAATATAGGACTGTAACTCTTGAAAACACACTGCTGTGTACACATCCACCATCTCAAATGAATCACACTTGAATATTGCAGAACAGCACAAAACTAAAGTAGCTGCATGAACATCTGCAGGAACAGTGGCCAGCATGTGTACGTGACGGAAACGATCAGTCAAGGATAAATGATCTGGAAAAACAATATGGCTAAAAATAAACAATTACAGAAATATAGACAATACAGCATCACTGCCAGTGAGTCATGTACACACACACAGTCATGAATTATTGTCTTTGTTTGAGATGTTTACTTCTGACACATGTTTACTTTGTATGTGGGATTATTACAAACACATCTGGTCAAACAAAAAAAAAAATTATAGTTGTTATACAGGTCTGTTATTTTTAAACTTACTGGGTTTTGCTGGTGTAGTAACTTCATTGTTGTTGGACTCAAATGACAACTGAATGGGACTCTTTTGGTTTTCATTTCTGTCAGCAAAGAGAATATACAGAAGTACAGAAGATTTAGTGCATTTTAGTTCAACACAGATCTGTTTAATAAATATTACACCACTCAATGTTCATCATTGGGGTCAGCTGTGTGCAGATTTTTTTTAAACAGTTATTATTTCTGTTTGTACCTGCTACATTTAAGAAATTTTATCAGTTCTATTTCTAAAATAGAAACAAATAAATTAGCCTAATTTAAACCACAGCAAACCAGACCAGACAGTTATTAAAGATGATGTGTACAGATACAAATGACAAATTCAAATAACACAATGCAATATGTCTTGCTGTAGCACGTCTAGCAACCAGATGACAAGATCACTGGAGTGTTAAACTCGTGCTTATAGAAGCTTAAGATTTCCATGTGCAAGGAGGATGTTACATGTGAGACAGAGGAGGGAGTGTGACAGGAGTATGACTGCAATCAAACCTTGTATGCTCAGCAAACTTCAGTAATAATGTGGGTCCTTCTCTATAATTAAGCTTTTCATTGACACACATCAATCTGCACCAAAAGGCTATGGATGACCTCTGTGGAGGTCACACATACATACACATATATAACAGTCTAGCAAAATCTTTCCTGTGTATTTTAGATGAAGAATACACTGAGTTGATGAAAAGAATAAATAATCATGTCATGTACTGTAGGTGAAAACAAGCAGTGGGTGTACCTCAGTCCCACCCACCTATGCTCTCTCCCAGGGCTCTCTGGACTCCATAATCCTGCATTAGCATAGTGAAAGCGCTCATGGTCATCCTGCATCTGCAGTCTGATTGGCCTCCTCAGGCCCCAGGAGATGTTGAGTAAACCCTCCATGATCAACTCGCCCCCTTCCTGCAGTGACACAAGAAATAATAATAAGCGTTAATTCTTCTATTGGACAGAGGAAATCCTGTTGGCTCAAGTTCAGCCAAGTTCTGTTTCATGTCTACGTGCTAGAAGGCATTCGGGGGCCCAGAATTCCTGTTCTGAGACTCTCGAGCAGTGGAAAGTAACATTGGGAGGTATCCGCTTCAGACAATCTACCTTAG
The DNA here is from genome assembly GCA_028566695.1 of Bagroides melapterus. NCBI lineage: Eukaryota > Metazoa > Chordata > Actinopteri > Siluriformes > Bagridae > Bagroides > Bagroides melapterus. The sequence goes on along the minus strand of JAOTRN010000041.1, from coordinate 13,919,042 downwards.
GTCACATCTTGGGAGTACAACACTGAATCATGACACAGCGCTGTATTAAGTCACGTCCACCTTCTTTTGTCTAACTGTAAAACATGAGAAGCATATGTAAGATGTTTTTATAGAAACTCTAGTCTATATAATAATGAAAAAGATTTTCAACCTAAATCTCTATTATTACAATCAATATTACTATAAACACTGAATGGTCAATGGCATGGATATATAATTTTTTAAATAATTAACATAATTAAAAATGGTCTTTTTTTATTTAAATGATTTTTAATAGCACACGTTAATTTGAAACAATGTCTATTTTCCGTCTCCTTCTAAGATTCTGCAGTGACTAACCTATTCTCTTAAAATACCCTTCATATCTATTATTGAATATCCACTACAACAGTTTCAGAAGGTCACATTAGGTCATGAACAACTACAGAGTGCAGTATAGCAGCTGAGACTAAAACGTGCCATGTGCAACACATGTCTAATCCTTTCAGGAACTAGATGGATAATCCTCGTCCAATCCCCATGTGAGTACATCACTTGACATGGCCAAAAAAGCAGCAGATTAAAACTGAACGCTGAATATAGCCGTCTTTAGCACACCAGGGTCCTAAATCCTGGTTAGCATCACACGTTTATACACGGGAAATACAATGATTGCAATTTGTTTTAAACTAATATTAGTTTTAACTTCATAGACTCCCTGATGCTTAGTAATAATGTAATATGGTTCAAGGTCTAGTACACAAATCACTGTAATGATTTGAATCATTAAATAAACAGCAATTAGTTCACTAATTAATCTGATTTGGGCAGGATGTCTTGTAAAGACTACATTAGAAAGGGTTTGGACTCAACTACGACTACACAGAGTTCAAGCTTCTAGCTTTCTTACACCTACACAGCAGACAAGATTTAAAGCCATTATTTACATCTTCACAGGAAATTACTCAATTACAGCAAGTTATTTTATTTACTAACTCAACTAAGAATTAATTATGCTTCATTACTCTACATGAATGTAAGTAACATTTACTTAAGACTTTGAAATTGAATAAGTTTTAATATTTATCTTTTAATTACTCTCACTCAATTACATTTCCTTAAATAGTCTCTGATTAGGTTCATTTTCATTTAGTCCTTCCACATACTTCAATGATGGTCTTAGCTCAGAAGAGGAAACTGCCAGCTTCATAAATGTCCAAAGATGGTCCTGTGATCCTCAGGAGACTTTTAAACACTCAAGACATCACTTCTCCATCAACTGGCACTTTTACAACCACAACCATCAGCTTTATGGAGAAACTCCCAATTTTTTTTTTCCAACTGTTGTTCATAATTTATTTCATAATAGTTCCCATCATTTGGAGCAAACAATTCCCAGTGGAAATTAGGAACTCGCTGTGACCCCAAGCCTCTGCAATGAGCCTGCATTTTTTACTCCAGAGTTACAATTTAAAATTCATTGTAATATAAATTATGGAATTACTCAATTAACATTTAAACATTTTATCATGCCAGTAATGTGTAACATAAATAGAAACCTTGCAAAGGGACCATCATTTTCATGGCATGCAAAGACATTTCTGGGTACGATGTGTTCACTGTGTTTTGTGTATCTTTTAATTTGGCATCAAATCCAAATGCATATTCAATAAATATTCTCTGCATACCTTCATATTTTTCTGTTGCTACAGCCTGAGAGTCACTTACAGCGGATACAACAAGCACATACACTCTCATTTTAGAGTAATAACCAAAATCCTTTCACATGCTTAATATTGAGTTCATGAATGTTTATTAAAAGGCATCAACTGTTCCTACCCTTCAACCTTCAACAAACTGACTCATGCAGATTGATATGGATTTGTAATGTGGGTTTAAAAAAAAAAAAGTTTAAAAAGATAAATTATGTATGAACACTTCAGATTTACTCCAAACTTAGAGCAACAAAATGACAAAAACAAAGGTAAGTGCTGTATTAGCCCCCTAACACATTAGTCAGTCCTGAAATAATCATTCAGCACACTAACAATAAAAGAGATAAAACAGATGAGTGAGAAGTTGAAGCCTTCCAAAAACCATTCCCACGTGGATCCCTGAAGGCCCTGTAAGCATACAAGAAGGTAAAGTGTGTGTGTGTTCTGAGTGAGCTAGGTGGAGGGCCGAGTGCTCCCAGGGTCTCATTGTGTCTGAAATATAAACAATCAGGGCAGCTGCAGCAGTGAAGCTCGGTCATCTGCCACGCCACAGTTTCCTCCACCCTCTCGACCCAGTACACACACACTTCCTCCAGAGAGAGCGAGGTCAGTGCACGGCTATATTTAGTGCCATGAGCCTTGGCTTACACCCAGCAGTGGTATAAAAGGCTGTGTGTGTAGAGCAGATCAGATTCAGCTCACAGACTAAGAACAAAAGCAGCTGTTCCCTGTCACAGAGCAGTATCAGGACTACATCATAGCTCACAAAACGCAAGCTTATATTTACTACAGGTGAGTATTTGCTTTCGATTGTCTTTGATGTATCAAAAATTTCAAAAATGTGACCTAAAAAAAGATCCACAAAGCCTTTGTGGTAACTGTTTTTTATTATGTTTAAAGCTAAATATTCCAGAACATCCAGAAGTAGCTCACTCAAACTTTTTTCATGTCTCTCCAGCTCCAGCATGAAGCAGAGAAGACTGCTATTATCCGTGGCTCCATTGCCCACAATAACAGAGACATATGAGGATGCTTCACAGACTGGATGCTCCACACAGTCTATGGAGGAATATGTGGACTCCATTAAAAAGCTGGCTCAGCCTGCATACGGCCCTGTGCGGGTTGTGAGGACTCTGAGGCCTCGTCTCTTTTCCAAGCCTCTGGAAAAACACTTGGGAAGTAGCGGCCCACATCACTGCTCCTACATGACCCCACGCTCACGTGTAAGCACGCTGGGTCTAGAGGAGCTTGGACACAGTTTCAGCAGTCACAGAGACCCAGTGGACTGGCTCTTTGCACAGACACAGTTACCTGCACCTCGAGACGAACTGCGTAAGACTGACAGTGCACCAGCAGCCCTGAGGTTGCTGTAATAATCTACACATTACAGAACAGTGTTACACTGAACTGAGGAAAGATACACTAAAGGGCGTGGGCTGAGACTGAATAATATCAGAATTTATTTATTTGGGTGTTTGTATTTATGTTTATACTGGATGTTTTTAATAAAGTTTAAAATTTTGAATATTGGTCATTTTTCAGCTAGTTTTACTTCAGTATGCAATAACAAACTGAAAACACAGTCAGATTTTTTTAAACCATCAAACATCATTAAGCATAGCAACAGGTCTTTTTCTATGTTTTTTTTTTTTTTTTACTAACATTTTCATGAGCACTCCATTATGCTCTTAAGGACAAATCATCAGTTTGTTCTTTTATCTCTTGAGAAAGTGAATATTGTGTACCTGTAAAACTCATTTGAGATTTTTAACTTAATGTTGTATGTGTGTATTTACATTAACATCATCATAGCATCAAGCTACACAGATCTGTCACTACATAAGCCTGTTAAAATAGTTTCAAATCCTATTATATTTAGTCATTTTACTGAAATGTCTTTCAAACTTTTACTCCTTTACTTAAAAAGATATCTATTGAACCAGTACCAAATTAAGAGCCAAACTCCTACATCTTAATTTATACATTGCACATAAGCTAGATGGAAGAGCATTTCTACATAACCTATAATAAAATTCTAGGCATTCTAACATCTATAGACCATCTATAGACTGGTGAAAACAATCTTAGCAGCTTATTTGGAAATAATTAGTCCAGAAATTAAGTTCTTTATAAGCACAGAAAAACAGAAATATTCATCTGACTATCATTCTGTATTTCGTTCACTAGTAGAATAGTTCCATTGAACATAATGTAACCGTGTGGAATAGAATGTAAATAATATCCCCACTGCTCTGATAGCATTGAGACAACCTTGAGCTCATGCAACACAACTATATTTCAAAATGCAGAGAATGATGTAACCAAACAGGTTTGTGTGATAAACAGTACTAACACAGCATTTATGGAAACCAGTTATTAATGTCTTAGGTGACATTCATGTTCTTTTGCAAACTCCCTACAGTGAGCAAGTTTTTATATTTATGTTATATCTATAAACACAAAAAAAAAATGTGCTTTTCGTTATAATAAATGCAACAGATCTTAACTTAGAGCTAAGATTCGTTTAAACAAACAAACTTCCCTGGGAATCATCTTTCAGTTAAATGTTAAAATATTAAAATATTAATGATCACTTGCATAGGTGCTGATTTGTAATTTATCACATCTAAATGGAAATATAGGACATGAAATCTTTTCTAATATGTAACATTGTTATATCAAACACTAATATCTTCAGTGTATAGGGGGAAAAAACAAAACAAAACAAAAAAAAACTATATGCCTTTCCAGAACTTTCCAGGACTGCAGGACATTTACTGTCAACAGGCTCCCTCTGCTGGTGAAAAGACCACACTGCAGAATGTGTACAAAATTTTCACCACAAACAGAGAACGCTGCAATCCTTTAACTCAAGCAGCAGATTGTGACTAGGAGCAGCATGACATTAACCACAAAGATTTCAGACTTAAATTTGTTTGAAGCTATCACATGACTGATGCTATGGACTAGCGTTTAATGAATCTAGTCTTTGTGTAGATAAACAAGTTCTTGTTGTCTTTCAGCTGATCCCTGCTACAGCGGATCAGCCTATCTGCGTGTTTGATTTTGACACAGGCTTCACACAGGATGCTTTTCCTGATGCATTTTTATCCAGGCTTGGGACGGGCACTGAGAGTTTACCCCTCAGTAGCTGCGTTGGATTGAACCCAGGCCACAGTGATCCGATCCATCCATATTTTTCCAATGAACACTCACTGAGCACTTTATTAGAGACACTCTACCAATACTCTGTAGGTCCATCCTCGCTGTCATACAGCCTGAATTCTTCATGGCATGGATTCCATGTTGACATGACTGAATCACGCAGTCGCTGGAGATTTACAGTTGCACTTTATTCTGTAAATCTCCTGTTCTACCACACCAAAGAGCTGTTCTACTGGATTCAGATCTGTGACTGGGAAGATCACTGAACAACACTGGTTTGATGAACATGATCATGAATTCAGTTTGAGAAGACAGTTTGACCGGGTGCAATATTGTGCTGGAACTATAATTTTATATTCTGTTTAATCTGCGTCTAATGCCTAAAGTTTAAAATTAAATTACTATTTATCTCTAACATCTATTCCTACTGATCAAGCCTGAGGCAAGGAAAAACTCCCTGACTCAGAAGAGCACTCATCCTAATTTGGGTGACACGGTCAGTAAATAATGTTCTTTGTATAACTGTTTATCTGGAGTCAGAGACCAGTGTTCTAACCATTATACCAGGAAAGGATCCCTTTATTTCATGGCTATAAGGTTTATATTGAGCTTTGTTTATTGCTCAGTGGCCTATATATTACATTTGTTTTAGAATGTGTATGATAGTACAAGCCCAAAAGCTAACTGAATTGACATGTCTACTGTAATCTCCTAGACCAATTGAATTCAGGAGCCTTAAGTGGGATTTGGGCTCGGGTCTCTGGAGTGAGGGTCCAGTGTGCTTTTGATCAGGATAGGACCCCTTTAATTCAGGGCTACTAGGTTTGTTTTGAGCTTTGGTTTTTGCTCAGTTGCCAATGTTTTTTTTTTCCCCCCAGTGGAATTGTGCAAGCAAGTGCTCCGGAGGAACTAATAAGTCAGTGTGATTTCTGAGTTTATTATAGACTTAACACTAATTCCTTCCGTTAAATGTAGCAATCTCACTCACAAAGTTAGTATTTTTTTAAACCTTGTACACACCTATGTTTTTTTTTTTCCCCAAATGAATTTGGTTCTATTTAATGAAATGGAAGCACACTAATAGCTCTTTTTAAACCTCGGGGACCCTGAGCTAAGAATAATTGAAGTAAATCTGTTAGGCATGTTAAGAAATGCACATATCAAGTATGCACATTCCCACTTCCCTCTTTTCTCCCCCTCATAAAAGACAGGAAATCTTGCCTTCTATTCACTAGTATTATTCAGTTTTATGTAATCTGTACTCTCTCGGCCACATGTTGTAACATCTATCTTACTGCATGCAAGTATTGACAGACACGACAAAGTAAAATCATATTTAAGGGTAGAAGCCTGCGCTCATTAAATAAGCGGCAAAGGATTGATGACATGGTTATGAAGTATGACTAATCATTCATTATACACAATTTGCCATGTTATGGGATGCCTTAAAGTTCATTACAATTGTTTAGCATATTTTCCCCCCTCAAGGTACCGAGTAACTCAGTTTATGTGTTTGCATTATGTAATTCAGTTCAATTCAAAATTTATGTGTACAGTGCTTTTAACAACGGACTCAAATTGTCTCAAAGCAGCTTTACAGAACATGAACATACAAAGAGTTTAATATTAAAGAATATTACAAAAGGGAACCTCGTCCTCATTTGGGTGGCATCCTCCGATTGTTTACTTTATCTGACTCACATCCTGCTCAAGCACAGCTCTACTCCAAGTCTGTTATTATGTAATGTCCCTGTAACAAACATCTTTCAAAACATGTGGACTGCATCAATATAACCCAAGTGTATTAGAATGCTTCTTGAATACTAATCATAATACTTCATGCAGTGAAATTCATTTGACTTAAATTCAATATCAACTTTACAGTAAACAGCAGTTTCAGTGTCCGGTCAGTGGAAAAAGTCATTAGCTCACTGACACTCATTATTCATGCTCTAAAGAGGGCTATTAGTGTGTTTCTATTTAATAAATAGGAACAAATTCATTTGAAATGTTAGATATTTTCTACAGGACTGAGAACAGCAAACCCAAACAATGTGACAGCAATTATCATTCACAGAATTTCACACGCAGAACTTCAGGTGTGACTCTATATAGTGAAGCCCCAAAAAAAAAAAAAACCAAGAAAAAAAAGAAAAAAAAAAACAAGAAAAACCTGAAACAACTAACTGAAAAAGTACAAGTAAGAAAGTAAAAACACCTGACAAGTGTTATGTCTCAAACTTGCCCGGCAGCACTGATCTGACCTTTTCACTGAAAGGTTTTTAAAAAACCTTGCAGAGAATCACATTCATATGAGCTCTACCATCAACGAGTAAATATTCCTGTTGTGCAGACTGTACACTGCTGTGAATCTTTTGTTACAGCAAACTTACAACCACACAAAGTGCGTACAGGACACACACTATGTTGCTAAAAACATGCCCACAATAAACCGTCTGTGAGTGGCTGTGGGCAATTGTGTTCATTCAGGCTCAGGAGGACTGAGTTCAGGTACTGAGGTACTATGAGAAAGCCCGATATGTCAGTGAAGTGTCAGTTAATCCTAAAACTTTTTAGTGGGGCTGAGGTCAAGGCTCTGTTCAGGCTAGTCAAATTCTTCCACTCCAAACTTGACAAACCATGTCTTCATGAACTTCACTTTGTACACAGAAGTCCTGTTACGTTAGAGCATGTCTAAGTCTGTTCATTTCAGTGGACTTAATAGATATTATGCAAAACTGAACAACATTTTCTGTCTGCCTGATGAGACGTTATTAAGTGCTTGGAAAAAGGAGAGAAATTTTTTTTTTTTTTTCTCTCCTCTTTCCAAGCACTTATCAGGCAGACAGAAAATGTTGTTAGACTGCTAAGTCCATGACAGGATCATGTCAAGATAAACAATCTTCTAAGTTTAACCCTCAATAATACTAGAGCTGAAGTTAGCTCCATGTCCTACAAATATATTCCTGAGTAGCTAAACAAGAGAAATATACTGTTGAGAAAATATTTTGGTATTTCACAAAATGTAATCATAAGGCCGGTTATACTGATATTGATATGTACTGAGTTACACAAACAGAAAAACAGAATTTGTGATACATGCTTTGTACAAAATCTAGTATTTTTTCTATAGCAACACTGATTCTGAATAAATAAAATGAAATTTACAGACCTGACATTTTTTGAATGAAATTTTAATGAATGTGTAATTTTACTATTTATTAAATTCTTTGAGAAATATTTGTCTGATATATTTTGATAACTTTTTCAAAAAAGGAAAAAAAAGCTTATTTAAGGCTAATTCATGTTCATTAAGGTTTCTTTGAGGTTCTCAATGCATTTTGGAAAATATGGGTCCTTTTTTCCAGATGGCTAAGAGGACAAATTTGTCTCCATCCTTGGACTAACATCACTCTCATGGATTGGCTGGCTGCTAATATCGTGTTTGATAAACCAGAGCAACACTGCTATATCTATCTATTACAGACACACTTGAATATGAGGATGGGGATTTCTTTTTAGTTCTTTTTTCCTCCCAATCTTTCCTCTTCTTATTAATTCTTTTTATTTTATCTTATATAAAATATATTTATAATTCTTTTTAGTCCTTACTATTGTGTTGGCATCTGTTTTGTTTTGTAAAACCCAATAAAAAAAAAAAAGCATAATTAAAATCATTTTAAAACGCTAGGTGTCAATTTAACAGGAAGTCTATGTATAGAGTATAATAACACAGAGCTATCAGCTAAACTACTTCCTGATAGACATTTGATGGACTTTCACTGACGGCCCACTGAACACTGAACTCAGTCACAAGACCAAGAGAGTAAACATTATCTAGGAACCTGGACTGAACTTTCAGTATCTGAGTTTGCACATACCTCTCGGACACGGAGCTGAAAACTCTTTCCTTCATGGTAGCAGTTATAGGTTTTCAAAACGGATAACAGCTCCGTCCTTAAATTAGGATTTAAAAAAAAGAAAGAGTTAGTATTTCGGGCAGCACATCGGAAACGCTCAAAATGAAGAGTATCAGAGCTGAACTCACTTAGAGATGACTTTCTCTTCATTAACTCTGAGAAATGAGAATTGAGCAGGATTCATGATGGAAGATTTATCCTCTCAGCTAGAAGGCGTGAGGAAGAGAAAGAGAGGCATCAAAGTTTCATACTTTTTAAAACACTTTTATGGTGTTTTATACAGTGCCTTGGGTAGCTAGATAAAGTGAACGGAGAGAAAAAAAAAATGTTTACACTTTAACTATGTCATGTCACACTTGCACTGCTTGCACTGGCATGTCTTGAAGTTTTAAAGGTGTGATTAGTCAGAATCAGTTATGACAAAAGACATGGTGGATTTTATAAAAGAACTGGGTTATTTTACAGTGCTCAGCTTTCTTTACTGGGAAGCTTAAAGCAGATGTAATGTAAACACACACACACAAAAACACACACAGATGATTTCTTATGAAAATATGAATATTCATTATTTGCTGCTAAACGTAATGTGATTTAGCAAATCATATTTTCTCATACGTCATAGTCCTCTTTGAAAAACAGAGGCCAGAGATCACTGTAGATTAGCTGAGCAGTAAAGGAATTACCAGAAGAGGTAAGTAGAGGGGATTATAACAGTGACTCCGTTATAAAAGAAACACACTGGCAGTGTTACAACTTTCTCTGCTCTTCTGGTTCTGGGAATCTGCATCCACTTCACAGGTGAGTAATAATCAATCCCTGATCACAGAGAGAATACAGGCTTTACTGAAAATTACATTAAAAGAAAAAGAAAAAAAAAAAAAAGGCTTTTGGGATATCTTCTCAATTTAGAATTAAGAAATTAATCCATGTTCAGATTTCACACTCATTTTAAAATGACCTGGATGTATGAGAGATGAGATCATGTGAGCAACACACCTCAGATTAGTCCACAGTTTGCTTGGCTTTCTCATCTAGAACTCTAAAAATTCTGTAAATCTGCTTTTGTAAATGTAGAGTAATCGTGAAGAAGGACAACTGAAAAGTGTGTTTTACAAGCTTTGTGTAAAGAGCTGGTCGCTGTTAAAGTTAAATATACAGTAAGGTAAAGAGGAAAGGCCAGAGTTACAACACATCACTGTTTTAGTAGTTTAGTAAGCAAACTGTTAAAGCGGAGTACAAATACTAATAATAAAAGAAAAAGCCAAGATATATTGTGTCTAAGTCCTCACGGTCCTCAAGGCAAAAGACTGTTGAAGTGCTGGCACTGGTAAGGGCATGCCATCTAAATACTTACCCATTTAGATAAATACAATATAAATACTACCTAGTATCCTTAAACATTATATTTTTTAGTGTTACAAGAAGGAGGAAGATAAAAATGTGAAGACATGCATGGGAAGACTTTGTAGTGGTATATTTTTAAAACAAACTTTAGGCTGGCCTAAAGGAATTATATAATATATATATATATATATATATACACACACACA
>JAOTRN010000041.1:13854142-13882511 GCA_028566695.1 Bagroides melapterus | reverse complement strand
ATATACAAACTGTATATTGAAGGTCTGTACTATGGAAAGCATTAGAGTAATTTCCACAAATATCTGGTACTTTAAGGCTCAATTAATGCTTGCTCAAAGCCTGAAGTGAAAGGCTTACTGGATGCAGTTAACCACTGAGCTTCCATATAAACATAGATTATATTTCAGGTTGAGGCCTTGCATATTCTTTTATGGATCACAGAGAGCATATGATCCTCATAACACTGTAACAAACTGAAAATCTGACACATCCTGTTGTCAACTTAATTCTGTATTTGAAGTTATGGGTATAATTGAAATGAAATCATGGATTATATAATTGCAAAACTTAAACTGACATCAACTGAAAAAAAAACCTCAATGTTAAAGAAAACAGATTAATATTAAAAAAAAATAAAAAAATTCAGCTCACTATACAAACCTCTAAGGGAATAACCTATTGTTGCTGGCAGGTTTCCAGTCCCACTGTTGCACTGAACCTTGCTTATAGGTGTGGAAATTAAATTTAAGCGAAGCAAAGCAGTTACATTTTGCAAAGCATTAACATACTGAGATAATATTTGCTTTAGGGTGTGGTCTCAGAAATCTGTGTTTAAGAGTAAGAGCTAACATTGTAACCATTAAATAAAGAAATGCTGCAACCCTGGAAACCTGGAAGAAAAAAAACAACCCTGAGGTCCATACAAAGATGATTGTAAACCAGTATTCCAATAGTAAAAAGCTACATATTTGACCATCTGTGTTTTAGAAAATAATCCAAGACTGATTTCATATTGGTCGTTTATCAACCAGTTACGTTTTAAGGAATGCAGAATGATTCGAACATAATTTAATCCATATGGTGAATGCACAGTGGATATTCACTGACATGCAAACGTTCGTTCTAGCGTTATAAAGGCTAAAATAATATGAAGGGATGAAATACATACATAGAGAGCCAAGAGAAATAAACAGGAGAGCAGGGCCATGTGGAGCTGAGGGTGCACTACAGTTCTCCACAGACCATCTCTCACACTTGTGCAACACCAGGCTAAACAGGATGAAAGGGAACTGTTCTGAACAGGACAGCCAGCCTGTTATTACATGTAAGATAAATTAAACAAAGGCCATGCTCACCTGCTGTCAGACTGCTGGTGGTTTGCTGTAGATTACAGAGTTTACCTCGGGATTATTTTTTTTTATTCAGTGAATGTGTGGTCATGTCTAGAAGACAACAGGGCAGGTTATCTTTTATAAGTTTTAAGATTAATCTGTCTAGTCAGTTGTGAATGTGCATGTACAGGTTGAACCAGATTACTATATGTCATTGTATATATATATATCTCCTGTGAATTTGAGCTTTGATATGTATTTTTGCATTAAGACTAACACTCTTCCTTTATGATCAAGGCATGTCTATTGTTGGCATGTCGAGACAAGAGAAAAGTATGCCAAATAATGCAGGAAAACCTGGCATTTACGAAATATCTTATTTGTTCTTTGGTGCAAGATGAACAGTCATGGGTCACAATCGCATTGCTTTAAACATATTTTGTCATTTTAAAACTTGAACTTTATTTCTGATTATTTGCAATGAATCTACAACATGACTGAAAATTTATGTATGCGGAGGGAAAAACCAACATAGTTTGCGAACTTATTCACAACCAAAAGAAGAAGAAGAAGAAGAAGAAGAAGAAACCCTAGAAGCACCTAAATTAGTTAATGTACTATCAGAAGTCTCATACACTATACGGCCAAAGTATGTGACTTGTTGATAAGCAGTTAATCCCACCCTTTGTATTTAAAATAATCATCACTCTTCTGGGAAGGCTTTCCATTAGATTTTAGATTGTGGCTGTGGTGATTTACCCATTCAGCCACAAGAGCATTAGTGAGGTCAGGCAGTGTTGTTGGGCAAAGAGTCCTGGCACATAGTCTGCGTTCCAATTCATCCCAGAGGTGTTCACTGAGGTTGAGGTCAGGGCTCTGTGCAGGCCACTTGGAAAAAAAAAACTAAACAAATAGCCTCATGGAAACGCAGGAACAAAACACTGATTATGCCCTAGAGTACCATTAAATGCATTATTAAAATAACAACAAATATGCCACAACCATGACTTTGCCTAGAGCGGGCTGTTCACCACAGCCAGTGACTAGGGTAAGAGGAGATTAGAGAAGCAACTGAAAGATCTTGTGATTTGTTTATCTTGTGATTCATACAGCACTACATTGTTTATTTAAAACAACTTGAGCTTGATATGATCGATTAAACCTGCATGGATTACAAAGAAGTAATAAACCTGTAAAAGTAAAAAGTAAAAAACCTAATATTCAGATTTTGGTCATGTAAGTCATCCTGACAAATATTATTCATCCATCTTTCCAGGATAATTGTGGTACATTATTGCCATAAGACCAAACCATTCTGTGTGAAACATTACCTGAGAAAATGTTTCTGAAAAAAAAATGCCGTTGAGATCCATGCAGTGACTCCTGCTGTGTGATAATCAGCCTCACACACTGAGGGACTGGAAGAACAGAAGAGCCACTTGGCTTCTGATTGACAAGCCACACTAGTCCTTTTGCGGTATATTTTTTGGCCAGGGTTTAGTTGTCTTAAGGCTGTGTACAAACATGCTATAGTGTTGTTTTAGTTCCAGTGGCTGATACTGCATAGTGAGAACATTTTAAACCCAAATGTCTACTGGGATTTTCTACAGGCTTTCTTTTCTGTTTAAATATTTAACGTGACCACAGACTGAAGCACTTTTTAGATCTTAGTTTTTTAGCACAAATTGAAACAAATGTAGAGAGAGAGAAATAAAGGAAGAAAAAAGAAAGAAAGAAAGAGACTGGTAAATGTTATTACATTTTTTCTGTAATTGGATTTGTATTGATGGACGGATGTTGCATTATATACTAGCGTATGTTACTTTACAGTATAATACAACACATTAATACGCAGACATTTTATATGTATAAATTCTAAAGCACAAACATAACCTGGCATGATTTAAGAGCATGATTTCATCTCAGAAACCACACGAAACTTTATGTAATGTTTTCGCCATATTCATGGCATGCCTTATAATGAGAAAATAAATGGGGATTTTGTTTTCTTTTGTTCTTAGTTTCAGTGCACTCTGGAAAGCTTGAAGAAATTAGATTATTAATAAAATGGATTATTACATACTTTTTTTAAACACCATGTTTTATTATTTTACTGAGCAAAGAAAACCCACTGTGCTAAGCTACAAAGATTTTAAAGTAATGTAATATACTATCCTGTAAAGATATTAAACAAACATGCATATAAATGAATGCACTGAATTAGGATAAAGGTTAAATAAATGTACATATGTCCGCTTAAGTAGTGTTAAAATAGATGTGTCTAATTAAAATAATTGAGATTGTATATAAATTGACAATACAAGCAGTATACAAGAGTTAGAAGAACAACAATGTACACAAAAACAAGGGAAAACAACTATATAAAAGATTATAGGAAACAGATAGACTTCTCAAACGTCAACACATGGTGCAAAGTGAAATTAGTGCTGATAAGGTTTATTTATCCATGTGGTTTTTATACGGCTATAAAACACCAAGCAGTAGACAGACACATCATGCCTCCCTCGTGTACTAAAGTGCTGAAACCTGCGCCTATGATGCGCGTTTCCTGGCTCGAGACTCTATGCCCTGAAACCCTATAAGCTCCTGGAGGCCCCTAAACACAACACATAAAACACTCCACTCCTTTGACTGACATCTATGCTGAGAGATTTGAAGCGCTTTGATCCCATAGGTTAAGAAAAATGGTCTCTTCTTTTTAAGTGTTAAAGTTTGGATTTGCGAGTGTAGATGGATTTGCCATTGTAAGAGATTAACTTGTGCCCTCCTTCATATAAGAAGAAACGCTTATAGCATTTTATCTGCGTGCTTATCAAGGCAAAACATAGTGTCAGAGATGCTTAGCAGTAAAGCAAACAGTGATAAACAATGAATGGTGAGATGAACCTTCATGTTTGGGTTCACTGACTGACAGGACACAAAGTAAAGCTTCTGTCCTCTGGCTCTGGTAAAAGCCACCCTCGTTCACAGGGCAGTAAAACAATCAGGCTGTGCCATATCTTCCCCTCATCAGCCAGAGGGGAATGTTAACATCTCTCAGTGTCGCAGCATTCCTAGCTCTTTGCTGTGGTTTATTGGGGAACCCTGTGGACAGCTAAGAGTGCTATGGTTTACAGAGGAAATTGAAGCCTAACCCCAGTTAAAGAACCAAGTATTTTCTTTGTGCCATTAACAGTCAGGGATTTCATTACTCAAACCCAACACTAATCACTTCCACAAACACCTAAGAAACTCACAAAACTGTAGAAACTGATATTTGTCAACTTTATTCTTTCAAAATGGCTGTGTTCTTTTAGATGTGACGATAAAGTAAGTAAATGCCAGAGGTGGAAAATACTTGAGTAATTATACTTTGTTACTGTACTTAAGTACCCCTTTTCTACATTTGCACTTTACTTAAATATTCTTGAAATTGAATACATATACTCAAATACATTACCAAAAAAAACACAAACTTTTTTTTCACTCGTTATATTCATTTTGACCTCCCACGTACTCATAAATCTCAAACACCAGATTTTATTCACATTTTTTCCTGTTATTTTTCTTAGTAAGATTTCTGTTGCTCAGGTTACTGACTCATACAGGATGAGATTTGTCTCATTTGCCTCCCACATAAACTGAAATATCAGCATTTAAAATAAATTAGTTTTTTCATTGATATTATGCATTAAAATGAATTTCTAAAATGGTCATTAAAGAGCAAACCAAATTTGTTTGGTCTTAGTTAGCAGAATATTTTACTTATGACTGTTTCGCGAACTAGCTGGTCCTACAAGGTCAGGCATGATGAACTTGTGGTCAGCTATATTGATCGGATAAAAATATTTACCCTGGACTCTGGAATACTTGCTTATGTTTAAGTGTAATTAAGTTTTGATTTTCACTCAAGAAAATTTTTGCCTCCATACATTTAGTACGCTTTTAACACAGTACATACACTGTATGTTTATTGAGTAAAGTTACTTCTTATTTTTTCCACTCCTTCCAGTATCTCTATAAAGCACATTATAGTTATGCTATATAAGGGAAAATGGTCTAAACCCTTTTGTGCATATGTGAGATGTCAGATATGTTCTGACATAACCTTTGCCACCATGGGATGTTAATAGATATTTCAATGTATTTGCTTAGTTTTGTAAACACCTTTAGCATGTTCCATCTTCGTTCCACCAGCTGCATAAATATGAATTGGTCGACCCAAAGGGAATATGTATTTCAATTCTTGTGCAAGCGCAAAGTCAATGGCTGAGAGTCCTCATCCGGCCAGAAGTTCACTTATAATGTGTCTTCACAAGTCAGATGTTAATTTAGTGTACTGTTCATAAGAAAATTAAAGGGGTATGTGGAAAACTATGCTTTTTTTGGATATAGACATGGCAGTTATAGATGACTGCCAGAGATTTAATGCGCCTGTTATATTTAGGATTATGAAGAACACATTTATTCATAGATATCTGTGCTATTTATATTATCATACAACCCTGGATGCAGAATACCCATTTAATCATTCACAGAGAGATTAGGAAACTTAATCATACCCTAGGAATTGCAGTGATATGTAACAAACGAGACATAAGAGTGAAACAGGAAACCACCTGAATCACATTTTAACACGTGAGCTATTATATGAGCACAGAGCTACTCATCATAAAATCGAGTGAGTAAACAATGATCATTTTCCTGTTTCGTGCAAACACAGGTTTTCATGTCTAGAGAGCTGTTGTGGAATGTGAGGTTAAAGGGACCTTTCATGTGGTTAATCACTTAGTTTACGGCTTTATGTCTCTTGTAATGATCATAGCTTCTTCCTCTGCCACTTTCCCCCCTCTTCTCCAGAAGTGCTTATCTCCTAACTGACCCATCATCAAGAGTCGTTTTTGAAGAGGCGCACATAAACAAAGGGCTTCACAATGTGCACATCTGTATTATGTCACCAGGAATCACGCTTTATCTGAGATCGATCCTGGAAATTGGCAGATTAGGCTAATCAGAGTATACTGTCCAGCGCGAGAAAGTGTGCTGAGGTTAGTTTGATCCCACAAACCCAGAACAGCAGGGAAGCAGACCAGCAGATAGACACAAACAGCTACACAAGTCCCAGGCTCGAAAACAGCTGCGCAATAAAGAGCTCATTACAGCCAGTGAAGGGAGCATTTCATTCTTAAAAAGAACATTACCAGCAGGGAATAAGGATCAAATCAACAACAGCAAAAAATATGGACTTTCTTATTGTTATAAGTACTGAATCACTTTCCCTAAGTATATGGATATAGTTTACTACCATAAATCATCAGAAACATCCTCTAAAACATTCATTTAAATTACAGTGCTCAGGAGATATGCTATTGTCTCTGTAACAGAAAAATGACATTGTTTGGTAAATATAACTTGCTCCAGATTAAATACCCATTGCCAAATCACGGTTGGGTTATTGAAAACAGCTCCTTCAGGATTGCATCCGCTCGACACTTGGTGTGAGATGATGCTTACTGATCTCCGTAATTCCACTCTTACACCTGGACTGGGGTCACTAAGAGACACTTCTTGTGCTTCCTGTGGCATTCTGTTACGTTTTTAGAAGCGATCCAAGGTGCTGGAGGTGATCCTCAGTGCAGATGGTTTTAATAAGATTCTCACAATGGCACTCCTCAATATAAAGCGTTCTCCATCATCGCTGGCTGCTTGTGTTACAGATTACTGGCCAGTTAAAATTCTGAAATGACACTCGGAGAGGCCACTTCCACCATCCGCTTTACAGCCTGTTGGTTCTCACCATGCTGTAATTCATACCACATGGAGTTACAGCCTGCCTGTTCCTTTGCCTGATAAAAGCCAAATTCTAATCATTTCGACATTGCCAAGCCGTTCCTTTTTGTCCTCAAGTAAATCGCATTGTGACACTGGGCAGCCTGTGGCGGGGAAAAAAGAAGCAGAAGTTCGCTCAAGGGCTGTGACCCTCTGCAAACAGGTTTATTCTTCATCTTGTGTTAATGGGATTCAAGTCAGAGGACAACAGCTGAAACCCAGGCTTTCACAGGCATGAGTTTCAGAAACAGGTCCGCTACTAAAAACGGCAGATTATTTTCCCAGCAGGCCTTCTGGACTATTATAATTTGTTTTAATGGGACTGAATTTGAAATAAATGCCTTTTCCTTACATTTGTCTGAAATAAAAGCAGGAGAGTGAAAGAAAATGCCAAAAAGGAAGAAAGCCTTATTTTACATTCACCCATAGAGCCCCAAAAATGCACATCCAGCCCGCTGCTACAATGACAGCTTTTGTGTTGTAAGTCAGGGGTTAACAGAATTCTGTCAGTATCCGGAGACGACCCTTCTCCATCCAGTGAAGTGGTATCCAAGCATTTCTTTCTTGTGTTCATCTTTGAGTACTAACAAGAAGGCCTCTTTTTGTGTGCAACAGGCCAACAACGACACCCTTTTGAACAAAACCTTGCTGGCCAGATGGATTTCCCCAACTCTCAGAACATCCAAAGGCCAGAATCTACTATCTGTTTGTACTTATCAGTTTGAAAGAACTGGTAAAGAGGGGAACGATTTTGAGATACAGAAACTCGTTGCAAATTGCTCCCACAAAGTGTCTGCCAACAACATTAACTAAGGTCTTTGCACCATAACCGTGCAAACCATATATTCTGTACTTCCCACAACAGCCTGCTTTTCTTTGGGCTGCCTTGTCAGCGCTGCATAATTCAAGTTTGCATCGCTATATCAGGTCAAGGATCTTCGTTCCTCTGCTCAAAGCTCTTGCTGTGTGAGATGAGTGGGCACTGTCAGCACCTTCTGGCTGCCAACTGGCATCATCATCTTTTCAGGCTATGGCTACATGACAAGATTTTTAAATTGCTCATAATAAAGACTTTGGCTTAGACACTATGGTCTTTCTGTTGGATTTATTTGGAGTGATATACACACTCAGATATTCTATATTGAACTAAACAGGTAATGAATAAAGTAATATTTGCTGAATAATGTGGTTGACAGTGAAACGTTTGATAGATTTATCATTTTTAATTAGTGTAACTGAAGAAGACGTAACTATTGTTACTGCATACATCAGGTAAAGAATAAATTAACATTCGCTAAACAATATGGACTATTAAATGAACCGAATTCTACATATCTCTGAGTTTGCTGTAAAAAAGTGTATAGCGAGGTTGTTGGTGGTGCCTTTTTGTCTTGTTTGGTGGGTTTATGACCTCCGGATCGGAAATGTTGCCAGGTCTGGTCCCTGTGCCTGCACAGCGGAGGGGCAAGTTGAAAAGTGCACATATTTAAGCCTCCCCCTCTCTTCTACAATAGCTACATCAAAGAGCACATGCAGGGATGCAAATTGGTGTTAAGTGGAGGACCTCCTGTGGATGCTTGCCCTCTCCATCATGATAAGAACATGAGGAAATCTGGATGGGATTTTATGGAGGCCACCACACAGGATCAGGGGGCTTCAACCATGCCAGATTGCTGATTCATGCCGAAGTGCATTCTCGCATACCTAAAACGCACAGCTGGTTAAACATCAGAGTCGTGCCAGCTCAATAGTCACACCACATCACCTGGACCATGACAGACAATCTTTCTCATCGACCTCTACCAAATGGCTCATTTTATTATCTCAATATTAATGAGATTATACAATGGGCATTGAAGGTTGTTTACATGCTTAAAGTAAATGGATTATAACCTTAAAATTAAACATATTTCCTTTAATAAAATGATTTAATTGAATTGATTTGGGTCATATAAATTTTGTACTTAACTAATTAATACATTCAGATTGATTACAGACTTACAGACAGAGAGGAATCGCTGTCACAGGAATGGAATTTTACTACACACTGGAGATTTCTCAAACTTTATTATTGGAATCATTTGTCCAAACAAAAAAATGATGGTTTTACTTTTTGCTTTCTGTAATAATAATAATGATCTGCTGATAAACCATAGAATAACACAATGAGAAATGTGTGTGTGTATGTATACACCACTGAGGCAATTACACACTTTAGCTCTCTTTTGAGCCTCAGGATATAATAAGTCACATGGCTGAGGAAACTTCGTGCATCTTCCTAACCCGCTCAGAATGGTGACTAAAGAAAAAAAAGTGAAAAGACATTGCAGCAGAGTTAATTGAGAACAGAGCGTGTCCGTGAGCGGCTAATCAAACACAGCTCTGGAAACAGTGGAGACAACCTCGGCTTACCCTCATTCTTCTCTCATTTCTTTGTCTCTATCTCTATCTCATTCTCGCTGTCTCTGTGGAGTTGGGTCTGGATGGTGTGGCATTTGGTGAAGTAACCAGAGTACTCGGCTCCAAGGTAGAAGAATGAGCCGAGAAACTACCACAACTTTGCAATGCTTCCATGTTTTAAAACTGTTGTGGATGTAAATTAGGAACCACACAAAACTGGAGGGAAAACAATCAAGTCAAATTAAACAGTGAAGCCATTTTGAGTAAACAGTGTTCCCCAAAATGGATGTTGGCAATGTCCAAAGTGCATTATGACAAAGAGACGAGCAAATAGAAATGGAGTGGCGTCCTGAGAAATTCTCACTCTTCTGTTTTCAACATACTCTGAAAAAAAAGGCCGATTAGATAGAATCTTAAGCAACCACAATCTAGCCTGTGACCAAATTAGAAAAAAAATGAAGAAATTCTCCGTAAACATCCTTAATCTCTCATATATGAAATCCGTTTAGGAAAAAATAGTTATATTTGAAATGAAAAGAAGGGAAAAATGGAACAACAGAAAAAAAATGGAAAAAAAGCCGAGCGCTCTTATCTCTAAGCAGTCTTGATGGACAGCTATTGCCTGAAAACAGATGCACCTACAACACACCCATAAACTCTTATTTTTTAAGATGATGCCAATAGTGCTGTAAAGTGATAACAGATGCCAATTTATTGAGCACACGGCACTAAATCCTGAGAGTCAGCTACGAGAAATAGAAGGTGTGATGGACAGCAACACACGACCCTGAAAAAGACCCTGTAGCGTTCCCTGAGAGAGCGTTACATATACACTTTCACTGACACATGCAGAGCCCATCAACTGTGTCAACACGGCCTGTCAGAGGGATCAGCCATGCTGTTATACCTGTGATCTTAAACGAAATTAGTCTAAGCCGATCTCAAAGCTTCAAGACTTTAATTACAGCTTTCATTATCACTTACCTGATGGTGACTTTGGAGTAAGAGAATTTTTCAAGACAAATTTCCAGTTTCTTGTGTAGAGGGTTTTGAAATACATAAAAATGTAAAAACCGATACAGCAAGAATTAATGAAACAAGGCACTACAATAAATCCAGTTAATAAAGCAACAAGCAAAAGAAAGTAATATTGCATGTTTACCAGTGACTTTAAAGGCATTGCTAAAATGGTAAAATACAGATAAGATTAAATCTATAAGATTAAGATAAAATCAGTGTTTGACTTCCTCTAAATGACCAAGCTTTGATTTCCTTTGTCTGATCATAATGATCTGCAGTAAAAAGAAAGAAAATGGAGTAAAGAGACATTTCCTCTAATGTTGTGCCAGAGGAGGGAGCCCACTTACTGATTAAAGCATATTAGAGTATTACACGTTTCTAGCAGGAAGCAACTAAAAACTTGAGTCAACGTATTTTAAGCGACAGCTGCTTGTGATTTTTTTTTTCTGTGCCTTAGATAAAAATGAAAAAGACATGTTTGTTTTGTGCTCCTTGTGATTCACATGCCATGAGGAAAGCCGCTTAACTCCCGGCCACCATTTTGTGACACCCAGTCTATGTGTGTGTGCCATACTTAACTTGGCCATGCTTGGCTGCTTTCCTGCTCGGAGCTCATCGAATGACGTTCCACATGCTTTCCTGTACTCTGACAAACCAAAGTCGTACTGGTGCTGTCCACATAAAACCCAATCCGAAAGAGTTAATGCATAGTGTTAGGAGGAGGAATGCTGTGGTCTGAATTTATGCCTGAGGTGGTCTGTTGTGGTACGGGTTTTAAATTTCTGCAACAAACTAAAAGTCTGAACATTGTCTGAACAGTAAAACTGTTTATGCCTTAGAAGCAAAATGTTTGTGTTTCTTGTCTGACCACTGTTTCTCTTTTCTGTGTCCGTGGAACAGAGAATGAGCACAGCCCACAAGAATCCCACCTTCTCGCTCAAGCCCGTCACTGCACAGCTGAGAAATGAGAATGACAAATGAATGAATCCGAACTGAACTCCACTGAACTCTCCATAGATTTTAATTTGTTAATACGATTAACATTTGTTCAGCCTAACCTCTGCGGTGTTGAATTATTGATATCATTCTCACTGTTCAGGGCCTCCAGAAAGGAAGGAAGACGTTGTTCTATTACAGCAGGATACCCCACTTAATGACTGGAGCTGACTGACATCCATTCCAATGAGCTGGTCAGTGTGTTTTCTGTAGGCCTTTAGGGACTGATACTACTGACTGATTTGTTCAAGCGATCATTTAGTCCTGTTTTACGCTCAAAAAAGGCACTCGCAACACAGAGCTTCTATACCATGCTGACTGCTACTGTCAACAGATCAGTCTACACTTAGCATGTTGTCATCGCACTGATGTAAGCACTGTTTGTGTCAACACTCAATTTCTTTGATTTGAGCAACACATACATCAAAGCCTATAGGAAATGAGCTTATCATGCTCAGCTGACAGGGCACGCACACACACAAACAGAATTCAATTACACATGGCTTGTCCTGCAGTCAAAATACAATGTGAACTTTGGCTTATGCTGTGTTTTCTGAAGAAAACAACATAGTATATTTGACTAAAAAAGAATTTACAGCTACTATTTTAGAGACTTGCTTTATGGAAAAATCACATAATGAATGAAATTTCAATTTGCTATGCACTGAGATTATTGAGTGAACACAAACATGTGACAGCATGCAAATGATTTGATGAATAAAACTGCATGACTTACGTGTAAAAGATTCAAACATGGAAATAAAAGAATTGTATAAAAAATGTATCTGAAAATCACTTCTAAACTTAATAAAAAAAAGTTTGAGAAAGTATAAATCACACACGAAAAGTAATCATGTCTAAAAAGAAAATAAACTCTAAAACAGATGATTATTCACTGTAAGGGTTCTTGGCTTAATCTATGTTTTATGCTGGGACATGGGAGTTAATTGTGAAGTCCTTTTCCCAGCAAGCATCAGGACCTCTCAGGTCTAACGGAATTTCCAGGAATTCTTATTTCACAACAGAGGTCGCTGAGCAATGATTTCAGAAGTAAGACAGAAACATAAGCACACTTGCGATCCAGCTCTTTATAAGAATGAGGTGTTCTAAAAGTGAAAGCACAACATGTGCAAACACAAAGTTTTATTCAATTGTTCTTGCAGCAACATAAAACATACATGAAAGTACAGGAATCAGTTTTTACTCTTGGATTCCTGGAATCAGCAACCGACATGTATTTTTTTCCCCCCTAGATTTTGCTTGTTATCTGTTCTCAGCAAGAAGTCCAGTCATTTTAATCCCCCCCCCCCCCCCATGTGTCACTGAAGTCGAGACCTTGTGCAACTGTGCATTGTCTTGTGCTTCCACTGCTTCAACTATGAAAGAACTCTTTTCCTCCATCACTGAAGTGCTGTACCATCTGTTGATTAGCCCATCTGGTAGCCTATGTCGGAAAAGCTTGTGTCGCACCAAAGGAGGTAAAGGAAGGAGCACAAAGACACAGTTCTCACCACTTCACATCCACAATAAGCCAGCAGCAGTCATCCCCGCTGGGTCTGATACTTCAGCGCCGCCCACTCCCCAGGGTGAACCTTACATGTGGGCCCTTATTCGAGCCCAGAACACTTCCCTCTTATTATGGGTACAACCATCCAGATGCTACTGAACCAGAGCTCCAAGCTGTGTCATGTGCTCATCTAAACATATTTCATATGGAGCCTATCAGTGTGCAAACAGTTTTTATTTTTTTAACATAGAGCTTAGTAAAAAAAAAAAAAAGTCCTGCAGTGTGTAAGCAGGGCAAACAAATCTGAGCATGTTACAACTGAATTGCATAAGGGAGTCAAGGTGTGGAGTAAATGTCCTTTAGAACCATTTAGATTGCTGGATTTATTTGTGGATATATTTTTAAGTCAGAATATATTTGAGTGTGATGTAACAATTGTGCATGATTAGGGTGAGCTGTAAATCTTTCTTCTCCCCTCTGGGTCAACGTATACGCAGAAGAGCGAAAGACGTCAATGTGTTCGAGAGACGTGTAACAAATCCTCTGAAGAATAACAGGTCTTCTATATCAAAACACCCACCGTTCTTTCCGCTGAAGCTTTGAAACACTGCCACACGGCACTCAGAATGAAATGATGGATTAGCAACAAGCCAGTATTCACAAGTTTAGATAAATAAATTCAGTTAGGAATTCATTTATGTCTGGTAAACAGTGTACTCCAGAATAATTAGCTTCTTGTGTGTTCTTATATAAACTGTCTAATGCAGGAGGTTATATAACTACAGTTGGCACTGGGTCCAAAATGTCTTGTGCTGGCATTATAAACAGATCTCCTGGCCAGTCAAGACTAACACTTTAACTTTTGGCTGTAATAACAAATGCATATCACTGACGTTTTTTAACGTCAAAGAAATGCCTCGGAGAATTTGATCAGAATATACGACACCCAGAGAACAGAGTGTTTTATTTTCTGCACTGTACCATGAATAGTCTTGTTAAGACAGATTGCTGATAACAGGTTCCCAATTGTTGTGCAAAAGTAAACTTGCATAACCTCAGAGTAATTTAGGAGGGTTTGGGGAAATCCAATTATTTGCTATGTATCCAAATAATTAAAAATAAATTAATCAAGCACAAAGATGATCTGTTTTACGTTCGCTAATTTAATAGTGAATTGAAATTAAACAGTGTAAGCACGAAAGTAACACACTTTCAATCCCTGGCTCCAATATGTAAAGAAAAATGACAGAACTTATCTTTCTTCACCTTCTTATCTTGACAAAGCTATGAGATTAGATTAAATTCTTCATACATTCATTTGCAATTCGATGTGATGAGCCAAAATATTCCATTCGATGTGTTTAAGTGGTTTTAAAAAGGATATGAAAAAAAATAATCACGCAACCATATTTTTCATAAATACTGGAGATCTGGATGATGTTTAGTTTAAGACCTTAACATTCTCTAAACGTTCGAAACATCTGATATATGAAACAGAAGAAACCAGGAAATATTCATTACTGAGTCAAACCCCAGCTAAGACAAAATACCTCTTTATATTCACCATTAAAAATAAGAACAAAGCAAAAGAAAAGAGCCCTTACCCTTTCAGAGAACTGCACTGCCTGCCACATGACAGAAACATTTTCACACAGAGTAACTTAGTAACTCAGTCAGGCTCTCACATCAGCTGCCATTCATGGTGACCACAACAGTTCTTATACACAATCCAATGACATTCCAGACTGAACATATGGACCCTGGACGTTGTATTTAATCTCTACAAGGTGGTGTGAGACAGTACTGCTGAAATCTTACAGATATGTCACACTTGAATAATTGCATGATTCAGAAATATACACATGGTTTTTAGCCACTGGAATGTTTCACACATTTTTCAAACGTAGTGTATGTTTTGATTTTGACATGTTTGATTTTTTTTTCCCCATGACGCAGTTTTTACCACATGATTTTCACCGACGTGGTTCATTAATTTTCACATGTTAAATTTTCTCTTGCATTACACATTGTTTCTTTTATCACAGGATACTGTTTCATGAGGTCATCCCTTACTCATTTATTTTCTACACTTTTATTTATTTTCACATATTTTGTACTTCTCACCCCTAACCACTTGAACGGAATCTCTACATTTCTTTTTTTTTTTTTTTATCTTGAGGTGGTGTGGTTTAATTTTTTTTAGATTTGTGATTCTTTGTAAGGTTTTAATATTTATTTGAATTTGTAAGTGGAATTTCGGGTCAAACCTTGTGTCTGTACATATTTTTTATAGGCAAACATGAAACCCCTATGATTGAGTGTGAAATGTGCTTTATGTCTTAGCTCAATCAATCTAATGGGAAGTGAAAGTCATGACCGACTTTAATTTGCCAGGTTTCTGGCTCCAGGTAATGTTTTAGCAGATATAAGATGCACACTGATTTAGAGAAAATGGGACTCGGGGTGAGTTTCGGTCTAAGATGTGAATGTTATTAGGTCTGTTAAGGTGGAAAGAAAGTGTTTTGTTTGTCCTAGTAATCAAAGCCCACTTTGATCTGTGTCACATACGAAGCCTTCTGGCAAAGTGACACAACCATTCTCTCATGCATGCAACTTTCGGCAGAGGATCGGCTGCACAAACATGGCCTCTTCTTGGGCTGTGAGATAAGTAAATATCTGTGGTGCTTTCAGTTCTTTCAGTTTGCTCGCAATCTCTGGTTCATTTGATTCCTCTCCCCAAGAAACATCTCAGCCAAACTGTAGTTGCCATAGAGCCATTGTCGAAAAAAATTAGGTTCCACATTTGGACAAAAAGCAATAGCAGTTGTCATGCACACAATCCCACACAATTTCTCAACAGCTGGATAAGGCCACAAGAGGAATCTGGGAAGCATAAGAGGATCACACATACCGATCAATAAACCTCTAATAAATTAAAAATGATTAAGGGAGGCAGTTGGGGGTACAATTAGAAAGGAACAACAAATTAAAAACAAACATATGTGCATGTTTCCACTGTCATCATAATTATTTATCACTTCCTTTGCACTCATAATCCAGATTAAACCCTGTAATATTGAACCCTGTGGCATGCTTGTTAGATGTTGTCCACTGGGTGAACAAGCCTGCTTCTCAACTTTTGGCCATGTTTCCCTGCCCCCTCTGAGTACCCTCATCAGAGTTTAACTGCAGCCGGACCCTCATTTCCATCTCAGTCAGAGAGTCGGTCGATGATTACAGCGCAAAGTGTACAGGACAAACAGCACCCAGGCTTCCTGTGGGGAACCTATTCTGACTCACTGTGAAAATACAATCCATACTGAAGCAGCCACATTCACATTTCGTCTCTAAAATATTTGGGTAGATTACCTGTTAGACGAAGGTCCAGGATGTCAATAAAATGGAAGCAAAATAATTCATACCACAATTAAAAAAAAAAAACTTAAAGTGACAATATATCCAATATAATATCCAATATAGAGTTATTGAGAAAAAAAATGAATCCGTTTAAAATCAGCTGTGTGACGCAAGCAATTAAGGGTAAATGAATTAAACAATGCAAATGGACTCATGTTTATTTCATTCTGTCCTTCATATATAACCCCTCACCATGTCGTGTGAACCTTTCTGGCAACCTTTTGTTAAAAAAAACTGTCGTTACATGACAGAATGTCTCAGTTGGGTTTTTAAGAATCTAACATTATTGCCAACTAATCAAATTGCCAACTATTCTGCAAACATTATACCAACTTCACAGGAAAAAGCTTTCGGAGACTGTATAAAGACCTTATGTGACTTGCAATGCAGTTTATTCCAGAATACATATATATACTTTAGCTTGACACATGCATCCAGTTTTGCAGAAATGTGGGAAGCAGATTTTTCATATTTTGAATGCACTGATTGGAGAGTGGCATGCATTTGATTTTCTCATGCAAACAGGAAGGGTATAATATAAACTCTTTACTGACTTTGTCAGGTCCTCACAGTGGGCACGGGGGTTGAGTGTTTTATTTCGAAGGAGCCTGGGCTTGCTGCCCTGCGGTCTGAGAGGAGCTCCATCACTCTGCAGGATCTTAGGAGTCAGCAGGGCTCAGCAAAATCCCAGCAGGCCATGCCAGTGTCGCTGATAACACCTTCATCTCCCACACTCCCTTTGGCCCCGTGTTTACTTATCTCAGGAGTGTTGCTCAGCAAGACTCATCTTCATATGCAGGACTTACAGGGACAGGGGGTAATCAGAGACCTCACCTCACACTTCACTGTAAATGGCATTTCCCTCATTACAAGTAGATGATAGTCAGAATAGTTAATGAGCCTTAATCCAGAAAATACCACATTAACATAATGATCTTTCTTCAAAAGTTATTTGAAATGCATTG
Source organism: Bagroides melapterus (assembly GCA_028566695.1). Classification (NCBI taxonomy): domain Eukaryota; kingdom Metazoa; phylum Chordata; class Actinopteri; order Siluriformes; family Bagridae; genus Bagroides; species Bagroides melapterus. The sequence continues at coordinate 13,865,285 of JAOTRN010000041.1, read as the reverse complement.
CTGATCTAAGAGCCTCTAAGAGTCTTAACCTTGAAAAGAAAAAAAAAAAGTTGTTATACCACTAGAAGACCAAACCATAAACCAAAACTTTATACAGTTACTTGATCCAGTGTATTGTCCATTTTAAATGGTTTCCATCTCCACATTATGTTAAATCTAACTGCCCCTCTACAAAGTAAACTCTGCTTATTTGAATCACAAAACAAATCTCTAACATTAAAACACGAGGCTGCTTGATGCCATGTAAAGCGTAAAGGAATTTGCCATTTGAAAATAAAGCGGTGGCTGTAGACTGGGCCTGTTTAATATGTGTATTAGCTTTCAACGTTATGTTTGGATAACAAATGGGGGATGTTTTTGAAAGTAAGCACATGCATACACTAGTGATCATATAAAAGTAGGGGAAAAAAATCAGAAGAGTTATGACTTTCCATCATCTCCATCAAACGAATCATTAGGTAGGCTGCCAGGTTATCATAGCAAATCTGCTGCATTCTTACATTTCAAATAAAAAAAAAAAATCATAGATGAAAGATTGGGCTGTGTAGTCCATGGTGTATATTAGACATGGTTAGACATGCTTGGGGTTGTTTTACACAGGACTCATGAAAACCATACTGCACAAGATGTTTATTTGGCAAAGAAACTGAAAGGAAAACATAATCAATTGGAAAAGAACTAATAATGAAATCTTTGCTAGTAAGTTTATGGTGTGCTCTGGTGTGATAATAGACAGTTTCCTTTGTCTGGGTTAGCATATGGCCAGGCTTTTAAACCACCAGAGCTGCTAATCTGCCAGCCTTCACGACTATTTCACAGACAAGAGAATGCACATTCTGTGCAACACTACAACAGTGAGACTAATCTCTCACTCTGCCGCCCTTCTGCAATAATTGGGATCTGATGAATTACCTAGAGCTTTCCACCCACAGTTGTGCCTCCTCTCCTCATTCTTTTCCCATTCTGGTTTGCTCTCGTTATCCAGGGCCAACTGGGAATGGGTCTGCAGAATCTCAGAGCGGGTGTGAACTCTCCCACTACTGCCACCTTGTAAAACGACATCTGCATTCAGTGCCTGGCTTTTGAAGAGAAGACAGCTAATAACTCAAAGTACTTTAAAAGCAATGAAGTGTAGGTAAACAATCAGCACATACAAATGAAGGAGAGGCAAAAACATTTACAGACAGACATTTACTATTTTCAATGAAAGTAGTCTATCAAATTGAAAAACCAAATGACATTCAGGTGCAGATCAAATTGTAACTTTTAAGGGATTTGGCTTTAAAAGCAGCACTGTGTTCGCCTCATCAACCTCTAAAAGCTGGTCATTCATGCAAGCACTCTCAGAAGACTAAGTAATGACTGATCTGCATGAAATGCTGGCTTTTCTGTGAGTTAGTGCACTGTTGTGTGGTTTTGGTTTCTTTTCTTCTCCAAGGCTTTATTTTAGGTGAGTAACTTGGCAAGCTCAAGTCATACTCCTGGAAACCAAGCTCACATCTGCGTCCTGTTATGCAGCACATCCTAATGCCCATACTGCTCTTTTTCTACCTCATCACATATTAGCCTGGATAACTTAATGGAAAGTTCTTGCCCAGGGAAAATCTAATTGCTGTTTTTTAAAAGACAACACCACAGGTCTTGTTTCACACTTGTGTTTGCAAAAACATGTTTGAACACTGACATGCTTTACAACAGCAAGTCGAAAGGACTTCAATTTCGGCAAGGTACAACATTAAGTGACAGATCTCGGTTGATGTATGGATTAAAGGTGCGTTTGTGGGAGGGAGGATAGCTTTTCTCCGTCATTAAATCCTGTAAACTATAAAAAGCATCCCGTTCTCGTCTATGCAAAATAAACATTCCAGAAATAACCATTGTAATGTGAAGAATTCAAATGAAAAATGCAATTACAGAGGGACTAAAATCTAACTTCACGCTTCAGAATAAGTAAGCAAAGCCAACAACAATAGCCAAAGCCAAAAAATGTTTAATAGTGTGCGGGATGCCAGGAGGCGGTAAATCAGAGAGTGAACGCCCACTCTGTCGGTGTAAAGGGGCAGGATAAGGGTGTAGACGGGCTGCGGGTGAGTTTAACACGCGCACGCGGTCACTGCTATCCTCAGTGCGGAATTCTGCAGTGCGCTTCTCTTCTTCACACGCAACATGGATGTGAAAGTGATCTTAGTGGCAGTTCTGGTAGCAGTCACAGTCTATGGATCTGTTTCTGACGGTAAGTTACTCACGGTTATTAATTGGAATTAATCTTTAAATGCTTAGTTATAAGGATACTTATGGATACATAGCTATAAACCATTTTAGTTAAAGTAAAACACAATAATGGTGATTTTGCTTTACCTTATTACATACGTTATTTTAATGTGCGTAATTGTGTTGCATAAACGCAAAATTTGGAAATTAATAAATTGTCAGTTTATCCGTTTTTGCCGACTTTATTGATTATAAATTTGAACATGTTATTTTGCTATTTATCTAAGCACATGCACGAGCTACTGTTTTATCTGTTATTTTATTTATTTGTCTCAAAATCGTTCAGTGCAAGTTGTTTTGTACATAAATCATCCCGTTTTTATTATCCAACTCATCCAACGTGTTGAGGCGCAGCCTGACATGCAACATGCGGCTGATTAATGTGTGTATTTGTCACTGTCTTTGTTTTCCTTTAATTACCCACAAATGAGGGTCCACAACAAAAACAGCAGAGAGGCATAAAGTGAAAGATAGCGCCAGTCTGCACTTCAGTGGGACAAAAACGCAGGGACTCTATCCATATCTCTTTAACATAACAATGCTGACAGATTACCTGGGAAGGCGATTGCATATTTAAAGCGGTCGAAAATGGTCGGAGCTCAGTTCAGTGCAGGTACTTCTCACCCCCGTCCCTCTGTGGGAGTGGGCAATGTCCGTTTAGGCTACGTGCGCCTTGCTCATGCACGTAGAAAAAAAAGCGTTCACTTCACACCTATAGTATTTGTATCGGGGCAAACGAACACTGCAAGAACTAATGCAACCCTTTACGGTTCATACAGTGCTAGGATTTTGGATATAATATATGTGATGTGTATATGTCGTCGTGCGCAATACGATCATTCCACTGTTCGTGTTTTCCACTGACATTATTGCGCCATGCCTGTGTGTAATTAAATTGTTTGTGTTTATGTGTGTATTATGCGTGCATTGTTTATTAGACGTGCACGTTTACGGCTGAGGCACAAGATTATTATCTCGGGGATCAATGATGTTGCTGTTGTTGTTTTATCCAGTCAGCAGAAACGTGAACGAAATACTGCAAAAACAAAAAAAAAAAAAAAAAAACGTGCTGAATCAACAGATTGTAATGCGGACACGATTATTCCGTCGTTTTCTACTACACTGTGAGAAATCTCCTTAATTGTCACCGTTTTCCACGTTTCATTGTCCAATCACACATTTTCCCATTCGTGTAAAAATCCATTACCAGAATATGTGTATTGGACAATAAACACATAACATTAAATCTAAAGTCAAAGCGTCTGTTCAAACATTACAAGATGTTTGCAATCAATTTATTTACTTCCTTAAGATGTTCACTTGTTTTCTTCATTTTAATGTCTCCAGCAGTGAAGAAATTGTGGGAATTGACGAATATTTAAGAAGTCATACCTTTCATAATTAATTACAAGACTGTTGGAACGGTGCAATATATTTTTTTATTTTTAAGGATCCTCATTATGAGATTCTGTGATTGCGCACATCTGTTTTGGATTACACTTAAAAGCAAACGGCCAAATACCTCTGTAAAGCTCAATAATTAGTGTTGCAGGTCTCCAAACACGACTCAGGAAAAAAACGAAAAAAAAAAAAATAGTTAAAAAACAAAGAAGAAAATGGGCAAATCATTTGTATTAGGGAAATTATTAATATCAAAAAACGTTCAGTTGAAATACTTAACAGTTATCGATAAGTCCCAGTAATTATATACTTAGAATTTGTGTTACAATCATACATACAAATGTCTTACAGTGCAGCAACTTTCACAAGAGCTGAACGCCAGACAAAATAATTAAGACGTGCTTGCATTATATGTACTGTAATTTCTGCATAATTTGCATTATAATTTTTGTAAACACCTAACTACAAATGTTGGGCTACCTTAGAAAGACACACTGCTTTTCACCAACTAATTCAATTCATATTACTATCAGAACATAGCAATTCATTGATGTTTATTTTAATTATTTTCTACATTTTTAATTCTATTTTGATTACTTGAGTTCATTCAAATTCAAAATGTCAGAAATGTTAAATATTGGTTCTGTTCAAGTGAATTCTGTTTTTGGCCTTGTTTGGTCCTACACACAGTGTATTAGAAAAGTGTGTCATTATTTTTCTATTTGTTCCTGTACAGCCAAACCTATCAGCCTGGTTGAGAGGTGTTGGTGCCGTTCTACAGTCACCACAGTCCCACAGAGGAACATCCGTGAGCTGAAGTTTGTCCACACACCCAACTGTCCTTTCCAAGTCATGTGAGTATCAACCGCAGTATCTTTCTCACACACCCTCTGATCCTGATGCAGCACTACCTTTTGGGGGATGTCTTATAGAACCCCTCGACCCATCATTTCACACCATCAATCTCCTGCTGCTGAAGGAGCAGTGAATGGAGATGGAATAGGCTTCCCCTGTCTGGCATTATGCTGTGGGTCACGCTCTCACAATTACACACATGCAGAGGAAATGCTACAGGAGGGGGGTGGGCTTCTAGACTTCGATGTAGTTTTGTTTCATACAGGAAGATGTCGCAGGGTTCCACTTGAAGGACTTTCTCACCCATTGTTCCTGAAAATCCTTCTCACATGTCATATCCTTGCATGCTGATGAGAGTCAGAGTCAGAGAGTCTTTTATGTTTTCATCTCAGTTGACCGAAAACACTTAAAACATCCACCAATTACCAGCTAATCACCTAAAACTCACCTTAACCAGTGATCAAATGAAACATTAGGAGGTTGTTTATAGGTACCAATCAAACTGTAAATTGTGATTGTAATACATTACGACATTTCTCCAATCCAGAGTTTCTAAAATAACCCTCTATCGTGTTTAAACCAAGTCACCAATGCAAAGATAAAAAAATAAGTACAGCTGTGCACACATGGCAAACACGGACAGACATACAGACTTGTGTAGCGTGTAACTGACATAGGGCTTACTGTGAAGTCCCCAGAGAACAGATCAGAAGCAGTACTTAAAGCTCAGGGATCCTCTATACCATAAAACTGTCCTGATGAGTGAAACTGGTAATATTATATACCAGGGTTTTTTTGTTGGCCTTCACTTGCTGTGTAGTAATTACTACCTGCTGTCCGGAGACCCGTCACGCATTACTCCTGTTAGAAAAGTCTGGTTAGACACGGATGTACCAGGTTCAGATACACTCCTATAATGTTAGAAAATATGAACAAATATCACATCTATAGCTTTTGATGATGTGAAGATACATCAGTATTACACAGTGTTAAGTGGTAAGATAAATTAACTAAGGTGGGTCCTGGATCCTGAAGGGGGATAGAAGTGCTACTAGTTTTAGATTTCATGTAAGTGGTTAAGTGGGGTTTTTGACGATCATTGGTAACTATGATTAATAAGATATTACCCTTAATACTATGTGGATTAACAACGTTCATCCACATTAAGTTGGTTGTAGATAGAAGCATAATTATCTTATTGTTCATAAATGCACAGTACATAACAAAATTGGTCAAGCATTAAAAGAATTTAAAAGAGCTTACTGGATGTAGATTTATTCTTACTAGAACACACATGAATCACACAAAGCTTTATCAGTCCTTGTTGAAAGTTTGAAGGATGATAACCATCTGTAAGACAATCTAAGATGGAAAAGTGGATTTGGAAAGGAGACAAAGAATAACAATAACAGACAATAAAAGCCTGCCACGGTATATCACTTACTAGAAGAGAAAAGTGACTGCTTCAGTGAGCGCCAGTGAGCTTTTCAGCTGCTACAGCCCTTGTTCATGTGTGCCTTTGTATAGCTAGTGCTGACTATGGCATATCTATTGTGTTGCATTCAAACCTTCTTTACAATGGATAAAGTGCTTTAATGCTTCTAAAGACTTGTATTAATTACACGGCTGAGTAGTACAGATGAATATGTCTTATTGAATAAGTATATAATTAAATTATTTTCTGCCCATTTCTGCCCCACAGTGCCAAACTGAAGAGCAATAAAGAGGTGTGCATTAATCCTGAGACAAAATGGCTACAGCAGTACATTGAGAAAGCCCTTGAAAAGTAAGTAGAATATCTTTTGTTTGAGCAGCGATTGAGAGAACTGTGAGAAACTGAATAAAACACTGCCCTGTGTGCATGTTATATATATATATAGCTAATCAGACCTAACAAACAAAATCCACATGTCCACATGTGATCAACCAGATCTATAAACACACCCTGAGTTTTTCCAACAAGGTATGCATAGTATTTACATGAAAACAAGTAACTGGTATTTCTCCCTTCCTGTCTCTCACATTTCCACAAACGTCCTTGTCCATGTGCTCTTTAGTCATGAACCCTGGCTTTATACTTCAAACACAGCTGTGAAATATGTATACCTGAGGTTGCTGAACATAATTTTAATGCTTAACAGCCCCTGTCTGCAGTCCTAATGCGAAACATGCTCTTATGCCGTGGCAGAGTTTAAGGAAAATCCAGATTTATACAGACTTTTCACTTTCCCTAGATTTTGTTGCCCAGACCAGACATGCTTGGTGTCCAAATAGAGCTTATATAAGTTTTCTAGGCACTTCAATATGGGCACAGCTAGTATACAGTGAAAGATTAGTGTAGAAATTGGATTTAAAACCATTGAGTAGCATTATGGAAACTAAATGCTGAAATTAGTATATATTTACCTTAAACCACATAGAGTTATATGTACTTAATATTTTATTTTATTATCAAAAATGATTAGGTTTATTGTAACGTAGATTTAAGCATGTAAGTATAGTCCGGTGGTGCATTTTTATGAAATATTTATTTTTTAATTGGTATTTGTGAGATTATGTCTGACATCATGTTTTTCTAACATATGGTTTGTGTATTCTATTATGGTAGATAAAAAAACCTGCAGAAACTAAATTACGACATCATGAAAGTTAAAATGTCATAGATTTTTACTATGCATCCCAGGAGACCTCAGTGAAGTTACTGTACAGCACTAAATATTCCTAGACTTTAATGCTGACTGTCAGTCCTGTCTTTACTAACAGACAATTTTTTAAACCATTCTTTGCCAGGGATCTTTTTTAGGTAAAAAAAAAAAAGTGTTCTACTACCTCCACACATCATATACAGATTGCATCCTCTGGGCATAACATTGGATGTAAACAGTGTATAAAAGGTGTGAACAGTCAAGTCTGCACAACAAAACAGTCATAGTTGTTAATGGACGATGAACACAAATGTCTCTGAATAGCTGTTAGGTGCTGATGAGCTCATACTGTGCAATCAGGAACACAGTGTTCAGTCAGAGAGAGAGAGAGAGAGAAAGGAAGTCGTACAACTGCCTTAAATAAAGGCAACTGAAGTTGGCACACAGTTGATGTATGAGATATGCGAGATATGTGAGATTTATTCGATTTGCTGTTGATCTGACTACTGAATTGTGGGTCAGTGATGTAATAGTTTGTAGTTTGTAATAGTCTGTCAGGCTCATTGGGAAAGCCCAGATCTTTTGCTTAGTATGTAGTTACAAGTACAAACTGCCTGTAAAACCCATTGACATGTCTGCTGTGCTGCATGGCCAACATCACTGGCTCAGGGTTTAAAGTGCTTTCCCTGTTCGGAGTTTGGCAGACTGCTAAATGGTTCTGTTTCCCTTCACTGTCACATTGCTTTAGTACTCAATATTAGCCCATGACTGTTAATATCACGGTGCTGTTCACTACCTAAACTTGGTAGGATGCAATGAAAAAATGTGTGTACATGCTATTTTGTCATAGCACTAACTGCTTATTTTCTTTTTCAGAATGAAGAAGGCCAAACAGCAGGGCCAGTAAGGAAGCAGCTGGATGGCAAGCCCGTTAGTGAGCCACCACCACAGATATGTACCTGTACCGTATACTGCTCTGGCATGCTTGCTGAACCAGCACTTAACCTGCAAACCTTGCTTCCCTCTCAATGATTCGCCACACTATCATCACCACCTCTGCCGCCGCTATAGGCACCTCCTGTGTTAGCACAATGTGTAATTTTATATATATATATGTATGAGTGTGTTTTTATACGTATGAGATGTATATACAATGTTTTTATATCGACTTTAAACAGTAAAGAGATATTTTTGGAGTTGCGTTTGCTCCTTGCCTGTCTGTTTCAGCGTTAGGTAGCACTGAATGTAATACTGATGATTTTGGAGCAAACATCCCCAAACTCTTCAAACTTATTATTCTTACACTATAACATACAAGAGGAAATGTAAAGTGGGAATCACACACTGGTGCAGACCCCTATGGCTGAATACTTGACAGGAGAACAAATAGGAAGGGAGTTGACTTTCTCCACCCATTTAATAATCATATTTAATTAACCCATATTTTAAAAAAAAACCTGTAACACTGCATATTGCATGTGAATGTAATATTATATGTATATATATATACATACAAAAAAAAAAGAAAAGTTGCTTGTGTTTTTGTTCTCTGACTAACAGGGTGTTATTTTATACAAAAGTAAACCAAAAGACCTTGACCTTAGATCAACTGAAGCAGTTTGAATTCCTTCAGGGAACATACTCCCCTAGAAGAAGTTTGTGAGAAAAAAATGGAAAGGAATCTCTCTCTTTTTTTCCCCCTAATTTTAATCATTGTGTAAGCAAAGAAACATCTGGATTCACAAAGTAACTTAAATGACCAGCCAGTTTGTGGAAGGCATAAAACTTAAAACAGATTTACCTTGAAGCAGAATCAGAGAATTCACCAGAATAATTTAATTAAAGCCACAAAAAATTACACAGAATATAAAAATAATCAGTAATCAGTCTACACAGAACCACACATAAGAAAATTCTGTGCAGCTTTATCTTTCTATTGCAGCTTTTATCTCAAACATGCACGTTAATATCATGCAAATCCTTTCAGCACTGCAATTTAATTTTGACTCAGCTGGTAAACACTTGTCTTTCCCACAATTGTGAGATAATATCACGCATATGAGCATATATTTTTATAATTTTAAACTAATACACAAATCTCAATTGAGATGATTAATCTCTTGCCACTCCAGAAGAATGTCTTAAGCTGAACACTGTAGCGTGCCTTCGCTGTTGGTGTGACCAGGGAGATGGTCTAATAAGTTGAAAAATGAAGTCAGTTCAAACAGAGACATATTAACTTGCAATTGCAGGATAAAAACCCTCAAATGTGCTCTCTCTTAACTGTGAGATAGGTTGCAGTTGTGTAATATTAACTTGCAACTATGAGATAAAGCAATATTTTTACTCATATGTCAGGGGGAAAAAAGCTTCCATAGAAATTATATTACCTTGCTAAATAGATTAGAATATTGATAGAGTAATGAAAAAGTGGTAAAGGTTTCAAATTCGTGGTATAAAAATGCACTTTATTTACTAATCTAATATAAAGAATATCATCCACTGCAAATAATTCACTTTTCTGTGCTTAAGGAGAAACTATTAATTTTACACAGCTATATAAAAGAGAAAAATATTAGTTCAGTGTAACAGAAGTATGTATAGCGTTTCTAGCTATTTGAAACGAGCTCTGTAAAACTAGCCCATATTTCTGTCTGCCAGACACCTCTCAAGGAAATTAGCGTATGAAATTTGTCTGTAACATGACTGCCAATTTGATCCTGTCAAGCGACTTAAAGCAGTCGTTAAAGCAGCCAGGCCTTTTTACACTGGCAGCCTGCAGGCACACAGGCCAGGAAACATAATGCCCAATCAGCATTAGAGAGGAAGGCTGTAGGCAATGTTGTGGGGGTTAGGCCACCAGTTACACTCCATTTCTTACAGTGACGTGAAAAATATGTCAAAATCGAACAGGATCTAATGATTAATGATGATTAATCACTAATGTGTACCCCTGTTATTTCCAGACTAGCTAAAAACATATGTACTGAAAAAATACACGTTTATACAAGAGAACCAGTGAGCTTGATAACTTACTGATTAGTTCAATTAGTGGGCATTAACAATACGTTTCTGTAGTGTCAGTGAACTGCATGAACTATGCAACAATGAATTCAGGACAAATTTCACTTGAATGAAGCAACACTGTGTGGTTATTTACAGGAAGTATAGAGGAAGAAATCAGTAAGTCCTAACTCAATACAATGCTTAAGATAAATAATTAGAGAAATACGATAACAAGGTTAACTGGAGTGCAAAAATACTTATGAATACTGCATCCACTCTTTAACAGGCATTTTATTTTGTTAATAAAACAATGCACTACTCCCTTCCCATGGCACTTCCTGTAAAGTGTAAACAGATGAGATGAATGTGTTTATCCATCCCTTTAAAAAATAAGGTGCTACCATTATCAACATGTGATTGAGCCCATTGATAATTTGTACGTTTCCCCTTATAACTCCCAAATAATGTGAAGGACATTACTTTATGGATGGCAGCTTTTTCTATGACATATTTTATATCTGTACCCATGTTTAATTTCATTTATAAACTGGTTCTTTTCTAAATAAATCATCTTGGATACATGAATTCTGTCTGAAATATTCATTTAATGTAAAGTGATAGACATGCAGTCAGACCCATACACATTAGGTACATTCCAGCACCTTTACATTGCATCTTTCAATACACACTGCTTACAATAATGGAAAAATGCCAACAATCCAGTTTAATCAGACATATGAACTACGTTATAGTAAATTTTACTGTGTATAATACCCGATTCAGGATGTCATGTGTTCTAGTCTTAATACTTAAAACTAGAATAATCCATAAGCTTTATTATGGCAGATTGACAGACGTTAACGAGGGCTCTAGCTCACTCATTACACTTAGGTCAGCTTTATCATTTTTAGCCATTGCTCTAACTGCTACAATCCCATAACCTCATCTGTATATTAGCTTCAAAA
>JAOTRN010000041.1:13789150-13800791 GCA_028566695.1 Bagroides melapterus | reverse complement strand
AATTTCAGTGAACTCAAACGGCTTTGGGAACCATGCCTCTGGAGACTTCGATGATGGTTTTCTCAGGAGGAAACAACGCAGAAACAGAACCACCTTCACTTTACAACAGGTAGCCTAAAGAGCTCAGGTTAGATGTCTAGCTATTTAGATTTTAATATGCTCAGACAATAAGATATGGGCGATTTATTTAAATAAATTGTACACTTGTCTCTCTGGCATCTTTGTTGATGTAACAGACCCATTTGTATTTAGCCCATGATTTTTGACTAAGGAAAGCGAGTTCTGGATCACATACAAGGCTCCTTTCCCTCTAGGCCACTTAATATAGTGACAATGATTCATAACGATTAATAAACAAATCCTTTATTTTCCAGTTAGAAGCCCTGGAAGCAGTTTTTGCCCAAACTCACTATCCGGACGTGTTCACAAGAGAAGAGCTGGCTATGAAGATTAATCTAACAGAGGCCCGCGTCCAGGTAAATACCTGCTCTCAGCTGTTATGGGACAACGCATGTCATATAAGAGGTCTATGTTAATACTATTCGTGTGCTCAATTCCCTACTTCATTTTGTTTATTTAGAAACTATACACTAGTGACGGGAATAAACTTCATTATGGAATTACTGCACTCTCAGAAAAGAATAGTTCTAAACTGTATCCTCCCTTTTCTCTGGGTGGTACTGCTGGTATCTTTTGTAACTTTCATATGTATCTTTCCCCTGGAAATGGTGTATATTAAAGAAAAAAAAAAATAAATAAAATAAACGGAACGTTTAGGATAAAGCTTAAGGTACACACTATGCATCTTTCTAAAAGGTAAAATAAAATGTAGCTTTCCGGGCACCTCTCCATCGAAAAGGAAAAATGGAACAAATTTTTGAGCGTGCTTGATATCTGTCTGCGCTAAACAAATATAAAAGCCATCTTGTTCTCTAAGCACGTTTGGCCAAAGATACTAAATTAAAGCTCTCCGTCATTTGTGTGGCGCGCTTTAATAGCATCAACATAATGGGCAATATTAGATTAAGTTGATTAATCGGTCATTCATAATTAACTAGTGATAATGTCCTACACTAATTTGTCCGCGTCTCCAAGGTATGAAAATTACTTAGGTGCTTTTCTTTACTACTAAAAAAAAATGAAAAATAGAAGAAGGTTTAAAGGCGGAAATGCTTACATGTGCGCTGGCTGAAAGATAAAATGTTTTTTCTTGAGGTGCTGCGCATCTGGAAACTTTCCCCAGTCGTATTTTGCAGGCTTATAGTACACATATTATATTTGTTATAAATTCGTCTAGGTGTAATTAAATCCACGTATACCCGTATGTAATTTCCTGCGTTCCAGATTTGCTATTGGCTTTCCTAGATCTAATTGTAGGAGATGGAATAGTTGGCCTTGTGTTCCCCAGGGTCATTTTACTATCGCTTAAACCCGGCGACGGCAAAGCCATAATGGCATTCGCTGCTGTAAATTAGGGACTGTAAACAAATTATTGCCTCTCTAATCGGATTACCAGATTCGCATTATTAAATCTGAACATGAATCAGTTGCAGCATGCGGGGATATTAAGCTTACATTATTATTAGGAAATAAATTTTCTTTTTGTTGTATAGGGTTGCAGGCGACCCCTCCTCCTCCTCCTCCTTTGGAAAGTGTCAATTGGTTTTGGTTGCACTAAGACCAAACTGCAAATTGAGATTAATGGTGCAATTATAGAGCATGCAGTGTTAGGGGATCATGACTCCTAGCTGGAAGGTGCAAGGGTGAGATAATGTTGCCACAATTGCATTCTGAATATTGTTGTCCTGCCAGTAAAATGTTGCCTCCTATTATGCTGAATGAATGCTCAGTGTGTAGGGCTTTTTGTTTGCTGACATCATTGTACCTTTGCACAATGCTGGGCAGGCATTCGAGATATGACTCCATTATAGCCCTTTCCTATTCAAATATGATTAATGCGTTAGAGAGCGCAGCCTTAATCGAATCTGATGTTGTCAAACAATCACTAAATAGGGAAATAAACGACTTCATCACAGTTCCCTCTCAGAAGCAGGGAGACTGTCAGTAGGAAGTCATTAAAAAATGATAATGAAAAATTGCTCAATTAAATGTTGTTATAGGCAATGACCTTCATTCAATTAAGATACAAGAACTTGGGTGCATATGCTCAGCAGTTGTGCTCATGAAGTTAGAAGTAAGTCACCATAAACTCGTAATAAGGCTGACACTTAAAGGGCTATGACAGCAAACACAAGGAAAGTACTCTCAGAAGCTGTAGGACCATTAGGTGTTCTTCAGTTGTCCCTCTGGGAGAGCTCATAATTGTTCTAAGTAGAAACCTATAAAAGAGTACAATGATATCACAAAGGGTTACAAGTAAAGCCGTTTTATATGCAGTGCAGATTTATATTTTTTAATAAAAGAAATGTATTGTAAGCAGAGAAATGTATTTTCAGTAAGAAACAGTTATGTTAATAAATCCAATGCTGTCTGTCCAGGTGTGGTTTCAGAACCGAAGAGCAAAGTGGAGAAAAACAGAGAGAGGCAGCTCGGATCAAGAAAGCACAAAGGAGCAAATAAGTGACGGGACGCCTTCTGCTAGAAACCTTAACCAGTCTCCTGTGGATCAAAGCAGAAACAAAAAAGAGCCTCTGGAAGCCCAACAAAAGTGTGTTGATTATCTGCCACAAACTCTATGATGTAAGACAAATACTGTTAGTAAATTTACATGAGGTTTGACTCCATGTGCTCTTTTTCATGCACAGTGTTAACAGAGCAGTTGGTGCTGGAGGGCCCTTTTTCCCATCCTGTTTGCCTGGAACTCTTCTCAACACTGCGACTTATGCCCAAGCTTTGTCACAAGTGGCCACTTTGAAAGGTTAGGTGTTACATCTAATGACAAATACAGTTAATAGAACCGGTATGGAGGGATATGGATGTAATTGTCTGTACATTATAGGCCTAATTAAAAATAACAAAATTAACAGTGTTTATTGTGTATACATACAAACATCGACAGTAATATGACTGTTATGTCATATATTCCTAATATTATTAATTATTGGGGATATTTATGACAGGATGATTGATATATGATATTTAGTTTGGGACTAGACATTTGACTGTCAATCAAATACCTACAAATTCTTCAGTACAAACTTTTATTGTCTGGTGTAGGCTGTGTAATTCGCTGCTTTACATTTAAAAAAAATACTTATCAGTGATTGATTTTCTTGCTTAAAATTGATTTTGATTGATATTGAATAATTGATTTAATATTCCTACTGATTGCCTTTTGCCTGTGACATCTTTACTATATTTATAATGTGTACTGTATCTCCATAATTAAATGCATGTTCGTTTGCTGTGTTTTACAGCAGGAAGCCCCCTGTGCTCTTGCTGTGTGCCTGATCCTATGGGTCTCTCCTTCCTGCCTCCCTACGGGTGCCAGAGTAATCGGACGGCCAGCGTGGCAGCTCTACGCATGAAGGCCAGGGAACACTCCGAAGCTCTGCTGCAGTCAGCCAACCTACTTGGGGCAGTACCAGGGCCAGGAGCCAGAGTTTCTGTTGGTCTCGGTCAAAGCACCAACACAGTGGGAGGGGAAGACTCCAGTCCTGCCTCTGGTTCTTCAAAGCTACCAACCCAGGGAACTACCCCTGAAAAGCAGCTGCATTGCCCAAAGGAGAACCCGGACAAGAAATAAGGGAGTCATTTTTGCCTACACAGCACGTTTTCCCCTCCTGGACATAAGGAATTACAATCTCATAATGAATGCCTGCTGCCCACTTCCTCACATGCAGTCAAAACAACAGGGCAAGGTGTTCAGTGTTATTTACTATTGTATTATAATTTGAGTGTGGGTGCATCAAGCTATTTATTCAATTGTTGTTTATCTATTATTGTTACATTTTGCCTATTATTATGAATGATATATTGCCTATATAACTTTGGCTCTGTAAATGGTTTTAATGGTGGAGAGTTTGTGGGATGAATTTACCCTGGCTGCCAATGTGAATTCATATATTTTTTCAGCCACTTTCATGTAGGACTTATACTGCCTTGTATACTGTGAAGTCAGGTGATGTAAGAAATTGCATTGTATGAAAGACAATTTTTTTCTAAAATGTAAAAAAAAAAAAAAAAATTATATATATATACCATGCGCTAATATAAATGACCTAATGTGAAATAATATGCAAGTGTATATCTATTGTGTTTTCTTGATCTGCTAAAAGCAATTTCATCTCACTGGTCATGAGATGTGACACTCTTGTTGTCATCACATCTGGAAGGCAATGACAGACTGTGAGTGTTCTCACTCTGGTCCTGTTTTGACATGCTCTTTAAAACAATTAAACATGTAGACATTCATGTACGTCTTCTGTTGCCTATTGCACACACCATCTGGCTGTGATCAATTATTAATTGACTTCCTTGTATACGAAAGGCAGAGCTGAAAAACGGAAGCAAGGGTTGGTCTTATTATTTATTTAGTTTGCGCTAAACCACTGACTCTTTCGCATTTGATGCACAGACTCTTTCCTGAGGCTGAGTAGATGCTTATTAGGACAGTGTAACGTGCAGGCTTTACTGTTCAGGGGTGCCTTTCATACTGTGAGACCATCAGTATACTTTTGGTTGTAGTGTTCAGATTATACATACAGTTATTTCTGACACTAAAAATATGCACTACGGTGGAAAAATGTACTGAGAAAGAGATCTAAAAAAATATTTCAGTTAGGAAAAATAAACTAATCATTTTATATTATAGCTGATTACAACAGCTGATTGCATTGAATTCTGTTTATATGAAGCTTAACACGTCTGATTGAATTAATCAAGTGTTCAGATGGATTTGAATGTCTGAATCAGATGAACTCGATTAGTTTTACTCGAAAAAAAAAAAAAAGATTTTTGGCCAAGTTGTCCACTGTTTGAGGACCAATGATGTTTTATCGGCTCTAGTTTTATTCACTATAAATTAGTGTCAATCTTCTGGCCTACAGTGCATATGCACTTCTTCTGAGCTATAGATATGCTCTAGATATGAAAGAGTTTTAAACAAATATGTATATATACAATGATTGGTGTAGTGCTAATGACAATAAGACAGATGCTATATGACACTGTGGTCCTTTGAAAAGAATTATTAAGTTTGAGTCGGTTTTCTTCTAGAGATCACACTAGTATGTAAGATAGAGGTCAGTTGTAGCATTTGTAGTTACAGGAGTCAGAGTTTGTGAACTGTTAGAAAAAGTAAAATTAGTATGTTTCTAGGTCGTGCAAGTCATATAATGTCATCAGTAATCAGCAACAGACAATCATCATTTTCTTCCCTGAATTCCATCAAAAATCACTAATTAAGGGCCAGACTTGTGAAAGTACAACACTTAATCGGAATGCATCTGAAAAAGACTTAAACTGATTAAATTCATGTCCTTGAGGATTTTCAGGAAATTACTTTTGATAGTCAATAACACAATTAAGTAAACTACACACACATTAGCATGAATAATTGATATGGAATTATGTATCATCACAAAGTACTGTCTTAATAATTCATAACGCAACACCCTACAGACATGGCAGAGCTCGATAATGTCAGAAAAGCTGTGCGCTGCCAGAGCATGCTTGTGTTTCTCTCAAATGTATATTAAAGTGTATTTGTGAGTTCAACATTTAAATGTTGAAACTAGAGTTTAATTTAAACTTCATTTTGGATTACTTCAGGATTGTTCAAACCACATTAAACTTCTTAAAAAAGAATGTTATTAAAGTCATTCCTAATGGCAAGATTCTTAATATCCAATATGAAGATTTTTGGATCTTGTGCTGAGCACAGAGCTCTGATATTTCTGTAAAATATTAAAAGATAAATCTAGCTCAACGAATGAAACACAGACAGTACAGACAGTACTTTGGGATTTTGGTGCATGCAGACTGATCTAGATTTATTATTTTTTTTGGGTTTACTCAGAAACCGCACTTGTTTCAAGGCTGCAGTTATTCAGTATGGTAAAGTTTATAAAAATGACAGAGTATACAGAAGTCAAAAGCATTAGTTTGGTTGTTCATACAGAGCCATTCTTGCCAGTTACTTCTTTATTAAATTACATTTATAGCAATTCATTTCAGCTTTATTGGCTTTATTTGAATGTTATGTTTAATAAAAATCGAGCCTGTTTAGAAGCAGATCAAAGTTATACACATCCATACAGAACGTAGACATCTTCTAACTTATTACTGATGTTGTTTGTTATTTACACAATCTAGACAACATTGTTCAGTTCTGCATATCTTTCATTTTGAACTGTCTGTTTTGACCTTGTATTGCAATGTATTATTCATATTTTAATTTCTAATATCATTTTGGCTCTGTATCTTTTATATTGTATATAGGCCTCAGTGGTGAATTTAAATATTATATGTCAAAATGATAATGTTACAAAGTGATACAGACAGACTATATAAATACACTATTATCAAATGAGAGTGTCATTTTGTCAGTATTTGTGTGGGTTAAAAAAGGTTAATAACATTTTGTGTTTGAGAATATTATTTTAAATGTACATATACATGTTTTTAGTACAGTTTGCCGGGCAATCTTCTTTAAACCTACAGCCTCACAAGAGGGTAAAACCCTTTAAATGAGCATATCACTATTACATTGGGCTCCAAGTGGAATCATCAACTAACAAAATAACCCTTGTAAAAAACGTTTAAGGTTACTAAGTTAACATTAGCATAATTTGTTTTCAGTTGATAGCTTGACATTTTCCCTTTGCATCAGTTGACACTTCTTTTCAGGAGACTTGTATGTAAAAAGTAAGTGTGTGTGTGTGTGTGTGTGTGTGTGTGTGTGTGTGTCTGTGTGTTTATGGAATGAGAAATTTGTTACTAATAATCTGCTTTCAAATTAGTTTTTGCACTGTTGAAACAAATGAATTGTTCTGAGTTAAACACTCAAAAGTTGTACGTTGAAGAGAGGTTTTAGTAAAATTTGAATGTTCATTTGGATTATTGATTATTCAGTAGCATTACATACTTTTCAACATTCTTTTAATTCTTTCTGAAAAGCATTGTTATATTAAATTAGTTGGAGAGTAGCCAAAACCTAGAAAAAAAAAAAACGATAACAAAAATCATTTGTTTTAAATTCTGTTTTGGCAGTTTTAATGGGTTTTTTTTGTTCCATTAATGATGCATTGTCAGTGACGCTGTATCCAAACTCTGCAGTACTGTTGGTTTTGTGATGTTGGCCTGCTGCACATGCTATGATAAGGTCGTTCGCATATATACCACAACAGCCCATTCCTGCATTAGAAGATCAATAACTCAATCAATTGGGTTCATTTGTGGTATAAGAATATATATATATATATATAAATTTTAACGTATCTGACAATGGCCTAATATTACCTTTCCTCTCGTCAAAAACTCTTCATCTCAAAACCTCCTTTTCAATGCAATCACAAAATAAAATAAATTGGTGTTTGCAATTGCAATCAGCACATTTTAAGCTAGATTTTAAATATTTTATAAGCATCTACTAAAGAAATGTTATTTTGTATGTATTATTTTCACAATTTGACGCCAGCCTATTATAAATTATGAATGGTACATTCTGAGAATTTGAAGTAACAACAGACCATAAAAAATTCATCATCTCTGAAGGTTTCTACAGAAATTATTTTGAACAAAAGTGTCTATTATAATGTAGCCTTGCACAACTGACAATAAATTTCATCATGGAAAGTGAACTAAAAGGGTACAATACTTTCTCAGTCCACTAGAGTGGTCTATTGTGCAGATGCTGTGAACTTCAGCGTTCCAAATAATTCAGCAGTAATAGAGGAAGAGTGGATATCAAGCCCAACGAAAGAAAGTAAATATAGAAAAAAAAAATGCAAAAAGCAACCTTTTGATTTTTTAATTGATAATTTTAATATCATAATGAATATTAATGTAATGTCATGTTTGTTATATTTGTGGTCTTGCATATAAAACAAATACTCTGTAAACTCTCTGCGTTAATTTTTTCCGTTAATAACCTGGTGCTATAAAGAGGAACTTTTTTCTGAAAAAAAAAAGATGCCTTTTAGTGATAGTAACATAATTATACAGTAGTAGACTATTATAAGAGACATCATATTAGTTTACTCATATTTATTTATCATGGAAAGAACTCGGAAACACTATGTAAATAGTCATTCAAATTAAAAGTCAAGTTATTGCTAAGAAATCCAAAATAAAAATAAATTGCCATTTTAATCGATAATGTGGAGCATGACAGTCTGGTGTAACCATAATAAAAAGCTAATGTAATCTTTATGTATTTATATTATGTTAGGTGTGTAATAACTTCAATTTCAGTTAACAGGAAGTTGCTAAAATTGTAAAAAAAAAAAAAATGTGTATAAACGAATTGGTCTTAAGCCAATCACGTTTATAGAAATTCAAGGGAGTCATTCGTTTATGAACTAGGGAGTATTGAATGCATTTGACATAAATAGGCTCAGAAAAACTTTCAACCACAAACTCCTTAAGCTATGATTCACAATGGTTTCCATACATGAATTTTGCGATGTAAACCTTGCAGTTGTGAGAAAACGTGTGTGTGTGTGTGTGTGTTTGTGTGTGTGTGTGTGTGTGTGTGTTATTTTACCTCCTCAAAAAGAGGTAAAATGTGTCTAGTTAAAACCACCGAGGCTACCTGGTCAAGACTTGAAACTAAAATGTCAGAGTCGTCTAAATTTGCGCTTTGAATAAACCTGGCTTATTTAAGACTGGGGAGATTTGTGAGACATTTACATGTGATTAGAAATGACTTTTAAAGTGGAATGCATACATAAAATAAATAGCACTGCTTTTCTTATAGCAAAAAAAAATTGCAGTACAAACCATAAAATCATTCCGAAACAGCATATTTTTGCATTTAATCAATCCTTAAATAAGTTTATTATTCACAAAGTCAGATATAAATGTGCACATGTTGCTCATGTGTACACCAGTCAGGTGTTCTCTATTGCAAAGTCCTCTAATTCACTCATTGTTATGATATGTGTTTGTCTTGGTGTCATTCTGGCATTTTCGTTGTGCAAACGTTCCCTGCCAGTTTGTTCACGTGTCCTGTACACATGTCTGTTGTGTTGTTGGACATTTCTGTGATGTTCTCGTTCACAAATCTCCTGTTCACTTGGTTCATGACTTGCTTTTAGGT
Organism: Bagroides melapterus; assembly: GCA_028566695.1. NCBI lineage: Eukaryota > Metazoa > Chordata > Actinopteri > Siluriformes > Bagridae > Bagroides > Bagroides melapterus. Next base: position 13,791,568 of record JAOTRN010000041.1, on the reverse strand, counting down.
GGTTCAGATCCTCTGTGAGTGTGGCTGGTGCTGACATCTGGGATGATGATCTTACAGAGGGTACAGATGAGACAGAAACAGACATGGGCAGAAAACCTGGATACACCACATACGGGTGACTCAACACCTCCAGTGATGCTGGTTGTGATAAGGTGTTCTGGGCTCTCTGACGCACATTAAGCTGGAGATATTTTCCTGTCTCAGGGTCAAAAAATGTCTTTGTCTTAACCTGCACTGGCATGTCCACCATGAATATTTGCCCCGAGTTTGGATCCTGCAAGAACTTTCTTTGGGTCATAGGGAAAGAATGAGCCACAATGGCAGGTGCTGGAGGTGCATAATTAGGTTCAACATGATAATGGGATATCGGAGGTGAAGCCTGTACTGTTTGAGATGTCGACATTTGCACCATAGGTGAAGCAGGTAAACTGGAGACAGTACGGATGGACTTGGACTCCGATTGTACGTGAGTATCAGATGTCATCTTGTCTTCTACCTGTCTGGTTCTCCTGGTAGTAAGCCTTTTAGCACGACGAAGGGCTTTCTCCGTTTTAGGAGGAACAGAAGGTGGCTTGCTTGCTGGTCTCATATCACTGCAGGCAGATTCAGGTCGCTCATAACAGGCTGATTCTGGTCTTTCATAACAAGAAGATTCTGGCCTTGCAAAGGTACGGCTCATATTTTCAGTATCAAAATCTCTACTGTTTGTCATTCCTATTACACTAGTACCTAAACTCTGCACATTATCAGATACTGAGCTGATGAGTGACCGAGATTCATCCCCTTCAATAACGTAGCTTCTTCTGTTGTAGTTCCTTGGTTCTTTTGGTGCCATGAACCCTGGTGACAACAGTCTGTTTCGAGCCTGGATTTCTTTTGCACTAGAGAGTCTATGTGAGGTCACTGATTGCTCACGCAAAACTGGAGAGGTAGCAGACTCTTTTGGATTATTCTCATTATCGTAACCCATTTTGTCTTTTTCAGAACCATGACAGCTGTCCACTGGGGAGCAGATGCTGAATTCCTCAGAGAACGATCTGTGAAAGCATGGTCTAACAGTTTTAGTAACTGAGGAAGTTTTACCTGTGTTGTCTTTCACTTTGAACATAATGGGCTTCCCCATGGCTGGAGAAGAAGTGTTGGATCGTGGTGCTGTTGCATGAGTTTCAGTTAAGTCTTTCTTTGAATATGTATTGTGGCTTAGTGAATGTGCTTCTTGATTATTTTTAGGTTTTGTCTCACTTTCCATCGCACTGACAACGTAGTATTGTAATTCCTCTGATGTTTCTTCATCTTTCACTTCTTCCTTTATTTGGGTATCTGCATGTCTATTAGCATTATTAAGTTTAGTCTCGACTGAAACTTGTGCTTCACACTGTGAATTTTTTACTTGAGGATAAAAGTTCCTTTCCAGCATGTTCGCATTAAGTGACTTTGTCTTTGGTTCATTTTTGCTCTCTATCTGTGTGTGCACAGTATGAGTAGCTTGAGGATTTTGGGGTTGATGCACTTCTTGGCTTCTTGAATGTCTATAGTCCTGTGCAGTCAAAGATTGTTTGGTGTTGGATTGCATGTGGTTGGTTAATGTCTTTTCTTTGGTGCTTTCTGTATCTTTTACAGCACGTACTGTGTTATCTGAATTTTTAGCCAATGACCCAACTTGTGGATAAGCAATGATTTTACCCCTGTGCAAGCCCTGTTGATGTCCTGCAAGTATTTCATCCTTAATTTTGTACGTTCGACGTTCATGAACTTGTAATGATGTTGTTGCATTCAAATTCGATGGCTGTTTGCTTTGCTCTGTATCACCCACAGACATGGTAAAATTTGCTTTCTGTGGCTCTCTAGTTTTTAAATTATACTTCTGATATGTGTTCATTTTTTGAAGTAAATCCTTTTCCGTAATGGTGTCATCTTCAGCAGAGATAACCCTCAGCCTAGCATAGTCAGCTAAAGCTGATATTTCTGGCCTAGTCATTTTCTTCTCCCTCTGTGTAACCTCAGACAAAGTGAAGGCTGCCTCTTGTTTTGAAAGCACTGTATCATGATATTTACTGTGTGAACTAGACTCAAGGGTATTTTTTCCAACATATTTATTTCCCATTCTTTCTGGAAGAGCATCATTCTGTGGACTGTATACGTTAATAAGTTGATCATGTTTGTCTCTGAAAACTTTTCCAACGCTTTGTGGCTGTTCTTTTGCTTCTTTTAGATTTTTTTCACTGTTACCGGATACGCATTCTGCATCTTTGTCACCTTTAATTACAGATGATGCTTTCTTTGATTCTTTATGTAATGGCGTGACTTCATCTCTTATGATTTCTATCTTCTTCTGTGTTGTTTCCCTTTTCCATTTCTCATTTTCAGATCTTTCTATGTCATCAGCTGTCATGCCCAGCGAAGGTGATGCTTTTGCTC
>JAOTRN010000041.1:13731448-13745476 GCA_028566695.1 Bagroides melapterus | reverse complement strand
GCAAATACATGTTTACAAATACAAGGCTCTTCTCTGTCCTAGCACCCAAGTGGTGGAACGAACTTCCTCTGGAGGTTTGAACAGCTGAGTCACTGCCTGTCTTCAAAAGACGATTGAAGACCCACCTCTTCACAAAATACTTGCCCTAGCACTTTCTTCCCTGGTTTATAGCTCCTAGCACTTTCTTCCCTGCCAAATGACCTTAAATGTAAATGTAAATGTATGTACAATGTATACGACAAATGGGGCAAACAAAAATCATGCCAGCGGTCATTTCACTGTCATTAATGACCCCTGACCTTTTTGGAGCGCCTTGCTGCCTTCCTACGAATGCGGAGTCTGGTACGGTTGGGGCCCTCAGCTGCGTCCTGCACCCAGCCCTGCTTGATAAAGACCCCTGGACCAGGGCCAAACAGCCCCCTCTCACGAAGCAAGTCTTCCTCTATCTTCAGCCACTGAGCAGCCATTAACTCGTTCTCACAGTGAAGTGCCTGCACACGACACAACTCAATCATCAAGAATTCCAATAGAGCAGGAAATCTGTAAATTATACTGTACGTTCATGTTACTCACATACTCTCACTGTAGTTATCGCAAGACAAATTCTACCAAACCTGCTTTTCATTCTTCATCAAGGTCTCGAACATCTCTTCTCCGATCTTTCTGTGGACTTCTATGTCAGTCAAAAATATCTTTGGGATAAAAAAAGATATGAAATTCTTTTGTAAATGACATGTCCTGGAAGCTATTTTGCATATATGTGGTTAACAATTAAACTTCATAAACTGCATTCATCATGCAAACAAGCAAGTGGCTACTGAAACCTACAATAACCGTGGCTCCAAATGCAATCGTGTGTTCTCTGTGTAGTAATTAAGTTAAAGTATAATATCAGCACAGTGTGAAGTGGCCACTGGCTCTGTGCCACAATGTGTGCCCAGCTGATATATTACATTGATTGGCATTAGCCCTTCAGGAGGCCTGTGTACAATATCATTAATGCATTCAGGCTAATATTTACTTAAACAGTCATCAAGTTAATCATCACAGTGGTCTCCTCTGCAAGAAACTACGAGGGCTCATTGTAAAGCCTGACTCAGGAAGCGAGTTAACTCCCCCTCAGAGACGGGTACTGAACCCTGCATCCTTCAGCGCTTAACTTGATACAACAATGCATCCTTTAGGCAGAGCCTGCACAGTGCAACTCTAATAAGAGAAGCTTCTTTTGGGACAAACACATGTGGACCATCTTACGATAAATGTCAACACTCTATTTTAAAACACCAAATTATTCTATTAATATACGTTTGACCAAGGTGCATCAAACGCACACTAGCCTTTAGAGAACAAATATTTCCACATATAAACAATTTAATTTCCTAAAACTGTTTCCTAATATTTATGACATTATATAAATACAAAAAAAAACTAAAATAAATTCATACAACAAACAACTGAAGAACATTAAAAAACAAGCATTAAACCTTTAAACTACTCAATTACTATAGTCGCAAAATTAGCAAGAAACGACAAAACACACCGTTGTGCCAGATGGACAGGAAAATTATGAAGTGTTACAAAGTTAAATTCAGAGAAGCAATTATAGCTTCGTTTTCATGGATAAACACTGAATCACCTAATCGTATTCCTTTATTTAGAAAATCAAAAGTAATATATAGCATTAATTACCCTATTTACCAAGCACACAAACTTATTGGCCTCTTAAACGTGCCACATTAAATAGCATCCCCTCTGCAATTATCATCATACTGATTTACATTTTAATTATTTTCTAGGGGAAAAAAAAAACATCACCTTCATAACATAACATAATGTCAGCTTCATTCGGAGACATTGCTGAATGTGTAATAAACCTAACTTGATCATTAGACCATGTTAATTATCTTTCTGTTAGGAAGATATAATTATGCTGCCAGGAAATTTCTGACATTAATTGAGAGAAAAGTTGGAGCTGTGCTGTAAAAAAGGAAGTGACACGGGTATTACTGAGGATGTCCGGGAGATGTCCTACAATGTTATGGAACTTTTAGACTCTAGAAATCTAGAAATCAATTTAAAGAAATGATTTAGAAAAGTACAAAGATGCCAAGTCGATTCAGATGCTAGATGATTTAAGTTAAATCCAAACATATGACTTTGTATAGGATAAGGCTCGTTATCAAATTGTAACAAGAAAACTATATTAATGCATGTAACTTTTCTTCTTCTGTTTTATTCTAGCCTGACATAGAAAAATGAAATGAATCTTTCCCTAAATTCTTCACAGTACCTTTCTGAGAGGAACAATTCATCAAAGCGTTTGATAGGCTGTCATGAGTTGATATGATAAAGTATAACACAAAATGAATAATGTTTTCATCAGATTGTGACTGCCTATAATTACCACCTCTATTTTGGAGGTGGAGACGGAGACACCAGCAGTTGCACAGAAACGGTAATTTCATGCCTTGTGCCTGAGTAATATCTCTGTGAATCCTTTTCCAGATGGCGACGTCTTCAACGGTGGGGACTAATGATGTGGGCCGAGTTTCAGGGGGAAAAACAACAATAACAGCATCTTTAACCTTCACCAACAAATACAATGTTCTACCAAGTGTTCCCGTGGAAAAAATTAACAAATATCAATTACATTGCCCACTGAGGTGTACTCAGCTGTAATGATCCAAATTGATTTCAAAGACAGATTGAGACAGTGCCAGAGGCTAGGGAAAGACTGCTGGGAGTGATGACTTTGGCAAGGTGGTAGGGCGCAGTGTCACTAAGGTTAAGCACCTGTGGTCTTTCGCTTCTGTTTATTCAGATAACACAAGAGTCCTCAAAATCTCTAGTACCTGTTTGAGCAGATAATAAGAAAACTGTCAAACTGGTGTATCCTACCTCCACTGTAGAGTCTGGGTCCTTTCCGGGTGTCTTCTGAGGTGATCGACTGCTAAGGATACTTATCTTTCTCTGGCCAGTATACAGCTTCTTCTTCTGAGAGTCTGAAAAGAGTCATTAAGTAGCTTCATTCTATACAATTCTTTATTGTCATGATGGTTCCTCAAAACATTAGAATTCCCATATTTTATCTAAAAACAGAGGAAAACCAAGCATCTAAAAGCATGTTACTAAAAGTAAGAAGAAATACTGACCTATAAAAGCCTGCCAGGATTTCATGGCTATCTCCTCCCACAGAGGGCTCACATCAGTCATTGCGACCAGGCTCTCCTTTCCTGCCTGCTTGGCTGAAAGGTCAATCTTATAGGCCTCCTCTAGTGATTGTCTTCTCTCCTGCATGACCATATCCCACGTGTTTTCCACAAGCTTCAACAGCTCAGACTCCACTGCACAAGTAAGAATAATATATATATATATATAAAACGGGAAATCTGGGCAAAAAAAATAGTTGACCTATAAGAAAAAAGCTCAACTCACCCTCGGCTGAATTAGGGATGTCAACTGGGGCCGTCATTCGGGTGTTCTTGTGAGGGAAAAGATGTCGCCAAATTTTTTTGGATGTTTTTTTATGCATTTCACACCCGAACCCTTCAGGAAAACTGAGTGAGAAGAGTAACACTACTGTCAACATTGACTTTAATTATCTATTGGCGTCATTATATAATAAGTGCAATATCATAGCCCTTAACACCACGGTGCTGTTGAATTCTCTATTCCGATTGGATAAAATGTGTTGATTAATTTTTTTTTAGAATAACACGACACTTATGGAAAGTCTTGTGGTTTCTCAGTAACATGACATGCTGCTGTTTTTGTTTCTTCATTGTGACAGAATGATGGAGAACACAAGCAATAACAGGAACTAACTAGTTTTGATGTTCCCCATTATGTAACACTAATCAAAAAAAAAGTACAATGTTCCATTCTTTAATAAAAACATAGTTATTGTTTATTGTATTGCTGTGGTATTAAAGGTGTAAAATATTTCAAGATGTGCTGTTATAAAAAAAATTCATGTCACTCCACCTTGCTAATTATTTTCCTATACTAGCACACTGTACTGTGTTACCTTCCTTACTTATTATCATCTTTAGAGAATAATTGTAGTATAACAATACAATTGACTTTAAATTTAATGTGAACATATATTATATTTTAGATTTTTGGCTAATATTTGATGATGTTTGTGTGCTGTGATAAGACTAGCATGGAAATAGCTTGACCTTCCTGAGCGAATGAGCAGGAGGCAGTGCAGCAGGCAGCTGATAAATTGGACACTGGCATTGTAGGTAGCCATGATGATATCCCAGTGCTGTTGCAGCACATGGAGAGTCCTGAGGATGAACTCCTTCTCAGCTGGGGTCTGCCTGGGACGGGACAAGAAGTACAGCACAGTCCTATTCAAGCTCTTGTATAGGACGGAGACTGTGGCCTCGCGCTGAGGATGCTTTCTCTCCAACACCTGGCAGAGACACAGGATTTCATGAAACACTGCAATGCTCTGCAAGAATCAGAAACCAGGTCAGCATCAGATAACACACACACACCATGGATATCTGCTCTACTACAAAGACCAGCAGATTTTCTGGATCCACCACAAACATGCCATTATAGAGTTTCTCCACCAGCATCTTACTGAAGAAAGCGACATTCTCCAACAATATGGTTTCAAACTTCCCCTCTGTGCTGTATGTAGATGAGTCTGAAAGTACAGTCCAAATAAAGAGATTTTTAAGAGTAGTGCATAGTCTGAACATAATAAGTTTCATAAACAACAGCAAAGCAAAGAGAATAAATATTTTATTTCAATTATTAATGAAATGTCTGTATGAGATATGTAAGTAAAGAGTATAAATGTAAATTAAAACTCAACATTCAGAAAATATAAACGCCTGATCAGCAAAACTTTACCGTCTCTGGCTACATGTGTAGACTGACCCCCTTCTTGTCCTGTTATATGGATAATGTCCATCAGAAACTCTAACAGCTCAGTCTGAAAGCTTTGCTTCTGCTCCTGACACACGTTGTCTGGCGTGAACTGAGAATACACCAGTACGGTAGTGAAACAAGCACGAAAACACATGTAGACTGACATTTACAACTTTTACACAACGTGTGACATCAATCCCCACTATTCAGTCCCCATTGCTTGTAATCATATTGTCACATTCGCCAGGCTTTGTGAGAGGCACAGAGACTCCCACTGTGCAAATGTGTATTCAATGCATTTCTCTGAAAACTAGGCAAAGAGTGGCACCTTATGGCCAAAAGAGTTTACACACCGAGCCAGTGAGCCAATGATTATACAAATCAACGCTCATGTATGTAAAGAAAACCATATGAAGTCCAAGCAAAGAAAATTCAAATACACAATTCCACCATATAAAAACAAATGAACAAAATGCATATTTTTTTCATTTAACTTGAATAATAAACTAGGCCTGAGTCAGAATGTGACTCTGATAGATGTCTCTGCTTACCTCCAGTAGCTGGATGAAGGGGTGATTTTGGTCTTTGGCTGGGATGTTTATGAGGCTATCCATCAACAGGATGCGGATGAAGTCACACACCTGCTTCCTCGCAGGGTGAGACATTCGAGGAGCTGATGCGTCCTCGTTACTCTGAGGACCTGCAGCGTTCTGTGTAAAATAGTATATTCAATAATTAACTGACTTTTTTCTTGTTGCGTCCTAATTCAGTGTGCAACAAGCATGGGAAGTACAGTATAGAGTCCTTGTTTCTCACCTCTGTGATTTCTGTTGGGAAAACTGCACTGGCCAGAGAGCTGAGGAAGTCAGAGGAGACCCACAGAGCATCGCGTGGATAGTTGCTGTGGACCAAGCAGAGGAACTGCATGACACTTCCTGGGTACTGGACATCCCAGCTATCTTCGCTTCCTGTTATGGGCTAAAGCATGAGTGTAAGTAATAATTAAATATACACAACATGCCCTTGCAATGCAGCGTGTACTTGATCAATAAACAAAAAGTACTGGCCTTTCACACCTTACAAATGATCATCTTGACCAGTTCAATAAGGACGCATGCTGCCTCTGTGCAAAGCTGGACTCCCTGTTCATTAGCAGAGCTGTCAATCACACTCTGGAGAATGCTGTCAAGATCTACCTGAATTGGAGGTAAATAAAAATAACTGTATAAATTAAATCTGAGTCGATATGCTTACATGCCTCTGGGCTTTTTTAAAGAAAAAAAGAGAAAAAAATATTAATAATTCTATTCTACAAAAACACAAATGACTTTCAGCATGTTAATAAATAAATATCCGTCTATCCTGTACCATGACAACACAAATTTATATAAATAATGTATATAATATTAAATAATATATTTATATAAATCCTTTTGCCATCATATTTATATACATTTATATTATATTTTATTATTAACAGTGTATATTATACAACCATAGGTTTGTGGACACCTGATCGTCACACCTGTATGTCGCTCTTCTCCAAACTGTTGCCACAAAATAAGAAGCACACAATTTTATACAATAACTCTGTATTCTGTAGCAATTACTTCACTCGAACTAAGAGACCCAAACCTATTCCAGAGTGAAAATGCCAAAAGACATGATTTGCCAAGTTTGGAGTCAAAGAACCGAGCCCTGACATCTATTGCACCCTAGGCCTAATCGATCAACATCAGTGCCTGACCTCTAATGACTAATGCTGTGGTGGCTGGATGAACAAATCCCCACAGCCACTCTAGTGGTAAGAAAGCAAACATGGGCTAAATCTGTATAGGATCTTTTGCCCATATAGTGCATACGTTTTATATACACATGTAACAATATGTTACATTAAAACCAGTTACCTGTCCATCAGATACATGGAAGTCTGATTTTCCAAACAGCAGTGCAGCAAATGCTCCATATATCTGTGAAAGGTTGATATGATTGAGCAGCAGTCTGCACAGAACAGTAAAGCCTGGGAATGTGCCACTCAAACACCCATATGACCAGGAGCGCATTTGTAATTTATCTGAGGAAAATGGTGACACATCAACAAAGAACAAAATGTTAATGCGAAATCCATTATGTTTTAATGCCACTGATTGTCTGACTGAGTCAAAGCAACAAGGAACAGGAAAATACCTGTTTATTACGGTCTAATGCAATTATATGCCATCAATATTAGACTGTACCTCTAATACCAAGCAACACGTGCACGCTTTCCACTAACGTTCCTGAAGATACAGCTTCTTTGAACTTGGCCCGTATGTTCTGTTGTGACAGAAAGTGGACAAGCATCTTAAGAACCAGCAGCACTGTGCAGGAGTGGATGTGTCCCTGTAGGAAGAGGAGGAACCAGTCTGAACCCAGTACGAAGAAGACTTCCTCCTGTTCGCTGAAAAGGAAACGAGAGCGTTAGCCGAGCAAGATTCACTTAGAAAGACGATGTTAACAAGTCCTCAATGCTGCACACTCACTTGTTAGGAAGAGGTGTGTCAGAGATGATTAGTGAAGACAGCACCTCAAGCAGCTGGTTCCTGATCCAGATGGTTCTTCCAGGTGTTTGACTCAAGGCTAGACAGAAGTACAGACAAATCATTACAGAAAGGAAAACATGGTGAACGACATATTCTTGAAAATACAATATTATATATGGTATTTTACTTTACATTGGATGGGACATACCTTGAGACTGATCTTCACAAATTACAAATGGAAATGCTGTATTTTCATTGACACTTGGGGGCAACAAGGTATGAATCAAGAAAAGTCCAATCCTGGATGAACACACACAAGTCTAAAATATAACATTTTACACACACACATATTTATAAGTATTCCAGTAAAGTTCTGTGTAAAATGTTTTGTAGGCCAAAACATTATAATACAATACAATAAATATAAACTGATAATTACTTGCTAACTGATGCTAATTTAATATCTTATTTGTGTTCAATTGTGTTTGCGATTGCTTTCTTTTCAAACTATTAATACCATGTAAATAGAAAAGCACACTAAACATGATACCATTAAAAACGTTTTCAAGGCAATATAACAAAGTTAATATTACTGAGTTTCCTTATGGTATATATGGAATAGGTCACTTTACACAAACCCAAGCAATCATGTAGGATATAAAAGTTTTTCTGATCTAACTGGATTCCTGAGTAAGTGCTCCTGTTAGTGATTTATGAATAACTTGTTTTGTAAAAAGCATTAAATTAATCAATTAGATTAAATATCAATAGATACTGTAAATGTTTAAAACCAGACAGAATAAAATGGCATAAAACCAATCATAAATACACTTCTTATCTGATTATCTTTCACATTAAAACCAACCACACTATACATTCGAACAGGAAGTGTCGGTGTTAATGTGTACATATCTAAATATCTAAAAAGAGTTTAAAAGATTTCACATTTTTTTGACTGTTTACAAATAGAATTTAAATAGACTATTTCCATGCCTCTGTATGTCTTTGGGGTTGAAGTGTTTTTGTAACAGGCATGTGATGATGGCGCAAATGATAGTGACTTTTCTGTGAGTCACGGTGGGATCCTGCAGCAATAACAGGAGCTTGGTCATCAGATTGAGACCGTGTATGGCCTCTGCATTCCGTGGATCGCCACTGGAAAAGATTTACACATCAGTCATATGATGGTTTAATCATGTCTGTTCAAAAAAACAAGCAAGATGCCTAGGCACAGTGCTACACCATATTTCCTGTTTACTGGCTCTATATAAATGAAAAGAGGAATTGAAACAATACTCTGCACCGTAAAAATTGAAACATATTTACACAAGAATGTGATAAGTCAACATACAGGAACTGTACTGAATTTTGTCGGATGGCATACCTCGATGATTTCAGGATATCAACAAAATGGTTTAAAACAGATAGATCAAGACTTTCTGGAGCTTTCTGCCAAACCTAAAGTAAGATAAATGAATCAGGAAATGGTTAATAATCCTATGAATGAAAAAATTGAATACAAGGATTTCACAGATAAAAAGTGTAAGTTTATGTAAGCATAAAGATACCTCAAAGTTACAGAGGATGCCCTCAAGAGCAGTGAGGTCATGGACATACACACTCCCTGTTCCCAGCTCCACAGTGCCCACTATGGCCAAAATCAGCTGAAAGGTCCTGCAGCTGATTAGGTGAGCCTTCATTTTCAGCAGGAATGCAAAGAGCTGCAGGACAAAAAATAGAATTAAAATAATAATACAGGTAATATGCACTATAAATTGTTCATTTGCAACTTGTTTTTTTTTTTTGTTAAATCCAAAATTAAACCAATGCTAGGATAGCAGGTCAGCAGGTGCAACAAATGACAAGACAAGCTAAAAAAACAAAAATAGCTCTGGCAGAAATAGGAGGGATAAAAAAAGACAGTAGCTATAAATGAAGTTTGAAGTTAGTTGTCTTACATTATGAAAGCTTTCAAAGTGTCACTATTATTATGATAGCTGTCAGTGTGTTATTATTTTTTAAAATCCTCAACAACATCTTGTGTTTATTGGGATATGTTGCAAAACTGATAAATGCCATGGCTTAGTTCTTGGCCCTTGCAAGGCCGTGCTATCAATATTCCAGATTCTGATTAAATGAATCCATAATGAAGCATTTTAAAAAAATCAAGCATTTTTTAACATTTCTTTTAACAATTTTTTTTTAACATTTGTTAACATTTCCATTAATCTACACAAACCACAGATTCTATTTTTAATTCAGGGAAATCCCCTCACACTCATTTGGTACCTTATAGCCACTGATGCGTTTCATCTCTTGTTTTGTCACTGGATTTGTGTCTAATACAGAGAGCAGAACTTTGACAGCTGCATACAGAGAACTATCATCTGTTGCCATTGCAACCAGACTGAGAACAACTGCAGGCCCTCCAATGTGCTGAAAGCTGCTGGAAGCAGTGTTTGATGTAAACATCCTCACTCCTGCAAGGCAAGTTAATAAATATCAAAAAGAGTAAAATCACGCAATGACTGTACTTGAAGGTAATATTAGCAAAAATTACACACGCTCACCATAATGACCAACCAAGACAGCCCCAATAGTTCTAGCTGTTCCACTGAGGTGCTGACTGATATTTCGAGCCATAAAGATGGGAGTGGAGTTATCCCGTGATGGAATGCCCAGCTATAAGTTGATTCATCATATTTCTGATATTAATAATTTTTATAAAGTATAATTTAAACTAATCCAGAATTGATCCAATAGTAGCACCTCTTTGGCAATCAGACGACAGTCCACTTCGTTGTACTGATCTCTGATCTCTGCTACAGTAGTGATGGTAGCCACTGCTGGGTTTATCCCAAATGAGATCCTCTCTGGAGGGACTAACTGCACTGGAGAAAAATCTAATTTTCCATTTCCTGATAAAAGAGAATGTGACCACATACACCGTTCTGCATATTCTTTTACATTTTTCAAACTTCACATTTGAAGGAAATCTAGAGTTTTATCAGAAAGCTATGTTTTACCTTGAATATCAAGTGAAAGGTAGTTGCCCAGGTACCTAGTGCCTTGTGCATACATGATCTCTACAAAAGCAGCGCTCAGGATTTCTTCAAAGAGATACGTAGGACCGACACGCCAGATCAGAGCTGCATGCTGCTTCCATATAGGGGGAGTGCCAATAATTCCACACACATCAATGACCGCTGATGCATCCATTGCAGTGCATGGGCCTGGGAATGGCTGAATATACCGCATCTATCAAAAGAGAGGCCATATACTGGTATTAATTCAGTATTAAATCAAATAATAATTAAATACCAAAGAAGACGTAACTGCCACATTTATACAAACCTTTGATGTCCCAATCCTTTCTCCATTCAGATAAGCAGTTACTTTGCAGCTCTTTTTGATGTCTTTGGCCATAGTAACAACAAGGTGATGCCAAAAACCTGGCATCAGCTGTTTGGAGCACTTAAAGCGCACAGTAGCTGGCAGTGCAGTTGGTGTCCCTGGCATTGGCTCCATCATATCTACAAACCAAACATTATTATGAGCATACTTTATAGTAATTCAATCTAATTCCACCTGAGTGGTGACTCTGACAGCTATGGCATCATCATGAGATCTTATTTCTAAGTTTCACAATAATTTAATGAAAGTGAGTCATCACCTAAGAACTGGTAAGCCTCCTCCTCTGTACTGATCACCAAGCAGCCATCAGAGGAGATGCTGACTGACAGGCAGCTGAAGTGCTGCTCAGCACGAGACATATGGCGCACTACTGTCAGTAAACGCACCGGGTGAGAGTCACAGGCTGAGCTGAATCTGCTGATCAGAAACCAACAAGAGAAGGACAGTCCAGCAGATGGAGGAAAACCCCGGCAGTCTGAGAAACAAACACGTCAAGTCAAGTCAAGCCAAGCCAAGAAGCTTTTATTGTCATTTCAACCATATACACCTGGTAGCATACAGCAAAACAAAACAACGCTCTTCCAGGACCGGGGTGATATTGAAAACACAGAACGACAGGAGACAACAGTACAATGATCAGAAAGGGACCATGCAGAGCCAACCAGTACACAGTTTTGTAATAAATATAGTTTAAATTTAATTATATATAGTTACATAATTTAAAATGCTGTAGATGTAAACATGATACAGAGTTAGCAGCAAAAAAATAATGTACAGTATGTGTTCCAAACAATATTTTGATTTAGAGGTGATCAGTGGACTTCCTGTTAAGTTGACATTTTACTGATAACTGATGTCTTGACTTACAAAGTAAAAGCTATTCAAAATTCAAAAGACTTCCAAAAATATTATGTAATCCCAAAGAATGCTGATCTACGATAGGAAAAAAACATTTCTCACCTCCACCGATGCCTCCTGTGGAGATGGAGTCAGCACTGACACCTCTCACTGTGGCAAGAGATGGCAAAAATAGACACCTGGAAATATAAAAATGACCACGATCATTGTGGAACTTAAATGTAATTTTAGGCCAATTTTAATAATCAAATAAATCAAATTTCACTGGTACACACCCAGATCCAATGTCAGTCATGTCAAATTCCACAAATGATGGAGAAACGGAGACTTTGTGAGGCCGGAAGCTCCGTGGTGACGTTATTGATACAAGGCTAATAATCTGGTGAAGAGAAACAGGTGTCCTGCAAGTTGACACAGTGTTCAGTAAGCTAAAACTCCTTTTTGGAGTCTGTCTGCCATTTTTAGCACTGGTCATTTCACTCTCTGTGGAATCTTCAGAGCTATGGTTAGCACAATGTCCTGAAATAAATAAATAAATAAATACACTATTGAATTCAGTCGGCTGACCTGATAATTGTATCTTCAGGCAACATGATCTAAAAAGGGAAGTCTTTAATATCATGTACCATTAGAGAGAGGATTTTGGAGTGATGGGTCTTCCTCAGAGACAGGGGAAGAATTAGGCTTATCAGTTCTACATGTAAAGGGAGCATGCAAGCACAGGAACCGTCTAGAATAAAAAAGTACAAGAAATATAAATGTGATATAAAAGATTATTACATCAAATGATCAAATGAATCGAGAAGAGAACACATCCCTTTTAAACAAACTCTGCACATTCTGAAGTGCTTTAAGACCAACCTGAGGGATTTATGATCTATTGACTGAGAGGCCAGTTTTTCTAGGATGCGCACTACAGGCAGATGTAGTGAGTGTGTGCTGTTACTGAGGATGTCTCTGCAGTGACTCAGCAGGGTTTCCAGCAGGTTGGACTCACACATGATCTGCCTGTTCCGCTCAGACTTCACCAGAGTCTGCACATGATGGGCCACAGCTAACTGAAGCTCAACAGACAGCTGTAGGGGGAAGACCAAAAACCACAATAACGTGCCTGTACAACTTCATGCCTGGGTATTTCAGCTTAAGGCTGGGTGATCATATTTGCATGTACATTTTTTCATTTGGCAAGTGTTTTTATCCAAAGAGATAGTCTTGACAGATCCAATGTGACTATGTTATAGTTTTCCAGTGCATTTATGGTATTAAAATTACTAACCTGAGGGTTACTGGGGCAATAGATATGAGGCAGTAGATTCATGATGACCTTAATTGCTCCTGGGTGCAGTATTGTATGATCACATGAAAACCTAAACGGATATACATTTCTCATCAGTCTTTTAACTAATGCTAAAAAATAACCTTCTATGCCTAAGATTAAAATGAAATGCAAATATTATGCTATTAGTCTGTACATTTACACCATGCAAGACTACTGGAGTGAATACCATTATTAAAAACATAGCATGGATGTGAAAACCAATACAGTTAAACATTTATTTAACACTAGTTTGCTAACTCACTATCATCAAATAAACCTTGACTTTATCAGACTCATTATCAAATGTATATGTTATATATGTATAACTAACATGCTTCTAGTTTGTGAAACACTACCAAAAATCTGCTAGCTTAAAAATCAAAGAATTGCTAGTCTAGATACTAGCTAGTTCGACCTATAAACATTTTAGTGGTTGTTACTTTGTTCTGGAGCTAGCTGCCGAAAATGATGCAATAGGAGAATAAACACTCCTGATTCATATGCCACCCATGTACCATAAGAAGTCTGGACCATTGGAAATGCCACATAATTCTGTGGTCACAGAGCATTCAAACAGCAACGGAAATATTGCTATTGTTCATATATTACATAAAAGGGAACGATTCATTTCCCCATTTCTTTAACTGAGGGGGACTGAATTTTTACTGTGTTGTCCGCCACAAAATTTCCATGGAGGAAGAGCAGTGCAAAAGTCTGGTGTCACCTTGTGAGCACTGTTATGCTGATGTTCACTATGTAGCTAGTTCATGTTTCAGTTGGATAAAAAGAGGTAATTAGAACATACCGACATTACTGCCAATTATTTGAAAGCTGAATAATTTCTATTTAAACCTGTACACAGGCCATGAGTTAGATAAGATTTTATACTTGATTTTCTTTACAAGCACTTTTACTTGTACACTGTTGAAGATAAAAATTTAAGTATTTAATTAAAAAACATGATTCTGCAGCCGTCAAACTGAAGTGGTAATCAATTTAGCACTTCTAACATGGTTATGAAGCACTGCA